>PUQB01000230.1:0-70152 GCA_003024785.1 Selaginella tamariscina | reverse complement strand
AGTTTTTAACCTGGTGCCACAAAGGCGGCTTGCCAGGTGCCAACCCTGGATCCCCTCTGGAAACCCCACGGAATCTGGTAAAGTAACCCGTATTAGGAACCCAACCCTTAGGAACTTAAACCCTAACTGACCAAGTCCACGAACGAGACTCACCTTGTGAATCAGGATGCACGAAAACTGGCCGAGTTATAGGTGTTGTTCCTAGCTTGGCGTGGTTGAGGCGGCCGGAGCAAGGCCTCAACCACTAGTTCTGCGGAACGTGAACTCGGGCAATACCTTTGAGCTTGCGAGCAGGTTTTCGGACCAAGGAATTTGGCTAACTCCTTGGAAGTGACATGCTCTTCTCTCAAAGGCAAGATCCTGCCAACGATAAGGATAGTCAACCTAGGGTGGGTTGTACCCCTGTCGTGTGGAAGTTTGGGCGGCACAACAGAGGGTTGCACCTTGACGACACAAGCTTAGCTTGCACCGGTAGGAGGTTAACGAGCTCTCTTTTGAACCCAGGAAGCCTCACTACGTATACTCTACTTATTTATGTGAACGGACCCCCCCCCCCTGTTTACCTAAATGAGTAAGTGGGCTGGCACAAAAATGCAGCCCTTAGAGAAAATGGTTGTCTAACCTAACCCTAAACCTAACCCCTAGGGGGGGGGTATTAGGGCGTGGGGTTAGGGCAACCCTAGGGTTAGGTCAACCCTAGGAGTGTCCCTAACCCTTTTTGACAAGCTATATTAACAAAAAAAAACCTACGTCAAACCAGGGGAGAGTTTCTAGAAGGTAAGTTCTAGCTTCACCTAGAGTTTCCTGCAAATACCTAATGACACCCGGCCGGACCATCACCAGATACCCAAGTGCACTAAGTGGGCCTGTTTCCTACTACATCTAGGGTTCGTCACAAACTCGGTAGGTAACAACAGTCAAACCAAAAAGGGTTGAGTCATAGTAAAAACTATGACACCCTAGGGTTGACTAACCCTAGGGTTGCCCTAACCCACGCCCTAATACCCCCCCTAGGGTTAGGTTTAGGGTTAGGTTAGGACAACCATTTTCTCTAAGGGCTGGCATTTTCCGTGCCAGCCCCACTTACTCATTTAGTAAACAGGGGGGGGGGGGGGGGTCCGTCACAAATAAATAAGGTAGAGTATATGTAGTGAGGCTTCTGGGTTCAAGAGAGAGCTCGTTAACCTCCTACCGGTGCAAGCTAAGCTTGTGTCGTCAAGGTTGCAACTGTCATAGTTTTACTATGACTCGACCCTTTACTTTTGGGGTTTGACTGTTGTTACTTATCGATTTGTGTGACGAACCCTAGATGTAGTAGGAAACAGGCCCGTTTAGTGCACTTGGGTATCTAGTGATGGTCCGGCGGGTGTCATTAGGTATTTGCCAGGAAACTCTAGGCGAAGCTAGAACTTACCTTCTAGAAACTCCCCCCGGTTTGACGTTCTAGGTTATAAAGTATAGCTGTCAAAAATAAGGGTTAGGACACTCCTAGGGTTGACCTAACCCTAGGGTTGCCCTAACCCCACGCCCTAAACCCCCCCTAGGGGTTAGGTTTAGGGTTAGGTTAGGACAACCAGTTTCTCTAAGGGCTGGCATTTCCGTGCCAGCCCACTTACTCATTTAGGTAAACAGGGGGGGGGGTCCGTCACAAAATAATAAGGTAGAGTATATGTAGTGAGGCTTCCTGGGTTCAAAGAGAGCTCGTTAACCTCCTACCGGTGCAAGCTAAGCTTGTGTCGTCAAGGTGCAACCCTCCGTTGTGCCGCCCAAACTTCCACACGACAGGGGTACAACCCACCCTAGGGTTAGACTACCTTATCGTTGGCAGGATCTTGCCTTTGAGATAGGGGCACGTCACTTCCAGGAGTTAGTCAGATTCCTTGGTCCGAAAACCTGCCGCAAGCTCAAAGACATTGCCCGAGTTCACGTTCCACAAAAACTAGTGGTTGAGGCCTTGCTCCGGCCGCCTCAACCACGCCAAGCCAGGAACGACACCTAAAGCTCGGCTAGTCCGTGTATCCTGATTCACAAGGTGAGTCTCGTTTGTGGACTTAGTCAGCTAGGGGTTTGACTTCCTAAGGCTTGGGTTCCTAATACGGGTTATTACCAGATTCCGTGGGGTTTTCCAGAGAGGGGATTCCAGGGTTGGCACCTGGCAAGCCGCCTTTGTGGCACCAGGTAAAAACTCTGACAGCAACCCTCCGTTGGTGCCGCCCAAACTTCCCACGACAGGGGTACAACCCACCCTAGGGTTAGACTATCCTTAATGTTGCAGGATCTTGCCTTTGAGATAGGGGCACGTCACTTCCAAGGAGTTAGTCAGATTCCTTGGTCCGAAAACCTGCCCGCAAGCTCAAAGACATTGCCGAGTTCACGTCCACAAAAACTAGTGGTTGAGGCCTTGCTCCGGCCGCTCAACCACGCCAACCAGGAACGACACCTAAAGCTCGGCTAGTCCGTGTATCCTGATTCACAAGGTGAGTCTCGTTTGTGGACTTAGTCAGCTAGGGTTTGACTTCCTAAGGCTTGGTTCCTAATACGGGTTATTTTACCAGATTCCGGGGTTTCCAGAGAGGGATTCCAGGGTTGGCACCTGGCAAGCCACCTTTGTGGCACCAGGTAAAAACTCTGACAGCACCCTCCGTTGTGCCGCCCAAACTTCCACACGACAGGGGTACAACCCACCCTAGGGTTAGACTATCCTTATATGTTGCAGGATCTTGCCTTTGAGATAGGGGCACGTCACTTCCAAGGAGTTAGTCAGATTCCTTGGTCCGAAAACCTGCCCGCAAGCTCAAAAGACATTGCCCGAGTTCACGTTCCACAAAACTAGTGGTTGAGGCCTTGCTCCGGCTGCCTCAACCACGCCAAGCCAGGAACGACAACCTAAAGCTCGGCTAGTCCGTGTATCCTGATTCACAAGGTGAGTCTCGTTTGTGACTTAGTCAGCTAGGGGTTTGACTTCCTAAGGCTTGGGTTCCTAATACGGGTTACTTTACCAGGTTCAGTGGGGTTTCCAAGAGAGGGGATTCCAGGGTTGGCACCTGGCAAGCCGCCTTTGTGGCACCAGGTAAAAATCTGACAGCAGCTTTACTTAAGATGAAGAAGAAACTTTAGCTAATGTATATTGAGTAATAAATTAAGCTAATATAAAATAGAAAAGATAAAAATACAACAGTTTACTAGAATTTTTTTTTTTGCCGACTGAGGCCAATACTGCCGACAGAAAGAATATTCCAAAAATATTCTAGAATATTCTTGAATATTCGAGCCCAGGCCTCCTGGGCCCCAAGCCTCCAAAATGGTGGCACTCCTTCGTTAGTTTTCGAAAACATGTGATGAAGATGAAGGTGGGAGGGAAGTCCTATGAGTTGAGCGGTGAGCGAGACCTACCAAGCACTCCCTTAATCTTAGCAACCCAAGTGAAACGACTAGTCAATAAAAATACTGAATGTTTTTTTATTATGTCTTTTTACTGACTAGTCGTTTCACTTAAAGGTGACTGGAAGGAGTGAGGTTGTGAGTGACCGAGAGGTGCTAAGTGCATGGAAGGTGCGGAGGTAGAGATGGTTGATCCAAGTGAAAAGGAGAGACTTGAGCCGGTTGTGCAGGGTCCGAGGGTGATGGACAAGTCTCGGGAGGAGCCATCAAAGGGGATGAGTGGCGGGGGTGCAAACAAACAAGGGAGCAGTCACCCCGGGAAACCAAGTACAGGGTCCAACAATAGAGAAGGGAGGAAGTTCTAGGGGAGAGTGCAGGATGAGCCCGGGGCACAAGGGTCCTACGGAGGTGGAAACGGTAGTGTCCTTGAGGGACAAACCAGCGGAGCTCATGAAGGTGTTTCTCCGAGAAGTGTATGGAAGGGAAGAGACGCCTTACCTAACTCGCTGAAGGTGAGAGTGCCGGTGCTGACGAGGGTGACAAAGGTGGACGAGGTAGACAAAGCGAAGTTGTCCACATGGAAGAATTGGAGGATGGCCACCGTATGATGTTGGACCTGACCCAGGAGGAGATATCTGCAGTGGAGGAAGAACGCCAACAGATGGTGTCCCGTGGTACCATGTTCAACATTATCTTTGGAGGTAAAATCCCGCCCTACCTCGGAGATTAAGGATTGGATCAACGCGTCCCTAGGAGACCCTGGCTTGTAATGTTCGGTGGTAGCCATGTGGAACTTGGGGCGCAGTTGCTTTGAAGGAGAACTCAGTGACGCTTCATGCATGGACGCTTTCCTAGCACAAAGATCATTTATGCGTGGAACCGTACTAGGCTCGGATCCTTAAATGGATCCCGGAGTGCTGCCCGCAGGAGAAGGAGGCTTACCTTGCAAGAGAAGAGGATCTGGAGGTGGAGCTGTGGGATATCCCGACCTTCTGCTTTAGATCCGCCCCACTGATGCGTTGCCTAGCTCAAGCTTTTGGCACGCATGAGTATGGCTTTGTGGAGACGGTGTCAGGAAAAATTTGGACATCACCTTGGTAGCCCCTGGTATGCATGTAGTGGACTAGTCTTCTACTCGTATTATACTAGTCTTCTACTCGTATTATACGTCTACATTTCACTTTACTATTCACCTTCTTTGTCTTTTCTTGCATGGTCAAACTAGTCAACATTATTATGTTAATCCATATGATTAGTGCCTGCTTTGACCATGCACATTTTCTTTGTCTTCTTCCATGCACCTTCCTAGTCACCTTCCCAAGTCAAAGTCAAGTCACCCTCTTCCATAACCCCCATCATTTATGGGTCAAGCCCACCTTCTTCCATAACCCCCATCATTTATGGGTCAAGCCCACCTTCTTCCATAACCCCCTACCATTATTCTTATGTAACCCCCATCTTACACCCTCTCTTACATCCCTACCCTACCCTACATGCATTCTTTATATTATTTTGGGTATATAAGGAACCAAGGCTCAAGGGTTTCAGAAGAGAGGACACATATAGATATAGAGATATAGAGAAGAGTCTCTAGTTTCTTCTTTTCTTTTCTTACTTTGTAAATAGGTGTGATGACATTATTTTGTGTGTGCTCCTATGATGAAATATAAAAATTAGTTAGTGTATCTTTCGTGTCATGAGTTTCATCTCATGTTTTCCCTTTCCTTTCTATTCTTTTTATTCATGTGTGTAATCATTAGCAAGGACTACTACGATGCGCTATCACTAAAGCCATCAAGTCCCGAACATACGAGTCCCCGAATGATTTTCCTTCGACATGTTTTTGGTGCGGTGAGCGTGGAATGCTAATGTGCATTATTTATGAATGAGCCTGAGCGTCCTTTCTGGAGAAGGTTCTTTCAACTTTCAAGGTCTCTTCAAAATCAAATATTGAAGTGTTGTTTTGAGCATCCACATGGGTTTGCTTTAAATAACAAGTTGGTGGTCATTCAAGCGTGGGGATTTGAAGAATTCAAGTTTGGAATACAACTTGCAATTGCGAATGTGCTTTTGAGGAGGCGAGAGGTGAATCGAGCATGGATCAAGATTTGGCACCCATGTGATAGTGGTGATATCGATGAGGCACACGTTTGTGTATGGATCTTCCATACATTGATCCTCACATCGCAGTCGTGACAATATCTCGTGGATTCATCCAAGTCTTTGGGAATCTTGTGGAGTGTGGAGTTTGGTGAAGCAAGAGTATTGCGCGCGTTGTGAGAGGTTCGGTTGTGCTTGTTAATGTGGCAAGTCAACTTTGATGGAGCATACAAGCCAAAGAAGCAAGTTGCGAGTGTAGGGGTCGTGCTAACTGATCCAGTAGGGAAGCGAATCAAAATTTCTGAGCCAACTTCTAGTGCTAATTCTTGCAATCAAGCGGAGTATTCTGCATTGATTCGAGGATTGAAGGAGGCAAGGAAACAAGGAGCGAAAAACGTGGTTGCGATTGGTGACTCTAAGTTGGTGGTGAACCAAGTGCAAGGTCAGTGGAAAGTGAGAAAGCCTGAGTTGTTGGTGCTTTCTGAGCGTGTTCAAGATCTCAAAAGGGGATTCGACACTTTTGAGATAAAGCACGTTCCTCGAAGAGAGAATCTAGAGGCTGACGAGCTTGCACAGAGGGGGGCATTGCCTCGTCAAAGTGACGTCTCTTCATCTACTTGTAATCAGGTGAAACCTTTGCCATTTTTACACTTGTAAAGATGGTGTCTATTCCAGTATATCATGGTCTGCAAAATGAGGATGCAGATCGGTATTTACGTTCATTTAAGCGAGCATGCATTTCGAATGGAGATAGAAGTTCTACCACTTGGGCAGAACTTCTACCATCCTTTTTGGAGGATGGAGCATTGAAGTGGTTTGAACGTCAAACTAGTGATGTTAAGGCTAGTTGGGAGAGGTTGAGTGAGGCTTTTCTAGGAGAGTATGGAAAGCCAGAGACATTGGATGAGGTCATGAAGCAATTGGATCAATTGAGGCAAAGTGAAGAAGAGAGTGTCAAGGCATTCAGTGAGCGTGTGTTGGAACTCCAATGTAAGCTACGAAGTGGTTTGGGAGTGGAGGCCTCCGAAGGACAGGAGGATGCATCCAAGGAGTCCAAACCAGCTGTGGGGATAGATGCATTGGTGTTCAACAAGTTTCTTACTGGATTGAAGCCGGTATTACGCCAGAAGGTAAAGAACAAAGAGCCTAGTAACTTGCAGGAAGCTGTGAAGATTGCTATGAAAAAGGAGGCACTTCTCATGGATCCTGATGAAGCCTCAATCTCAACGGTAGCACCACAACCAAGGTTGGCACCAATTCTACAAACACCCCAAGTTGTGATTCCTGCAACCGTTCCAGTCAAATCATCTGAGTTGGAGAGTAGTATTGCCAAATTAACTTCAGATCTCAACGAACTCAAGTTGCATTTGCTTCAAGCAAAGCCAACAGGACCAAAACCTCCAAGGCCACCTAGGGATCGAGCTAATGTCACTTGTTACATTTGTAAACAACAAGGTCACTATGCCACTGAATGTCAACAACCACGACCACAGGTGACATGTTTTACATGTAAACAGGTGGGACACTATGCAAATGAGTGTCCTCAGAAACCTCAATCAACTCCTGCACCACAACAGAGGGACCAACCTAGTGTTCATTTGGTGGAGTTAACAACCGAGCAAGGTGACTTGGATCTCTTAGGTCTTAAGAGAGCCAGAGGGGAGCAACAAGTGGAGCAACCTGAACAAGTGGAGACACGTGCAAGCAAGAAGAAAAGGAAGGAAGGTACCAAGCCACGACGTAAGGTTGGTATACAGGATATGGGGATTGGCAAGGGGCAGAAGGAATATTCAATTGTCGAGGATCTAGGAGATACTCGTGCCAACATTACAGTTGCACAATTATTGTCAAAATGCCCAAGCTTGAGGAGAGAGCTTCGACAAGGGATTAGTACTCGTGCAAAGAAGGTACGTCCTAGTGGTGAGGATGAGGTGATGCGAAATGTACAAGTGATAACAAGAGAATCCAATACGAATGCCGTGGCACCAATTGTGGATGTGGTAGTAGATGGAATGCGTGTGCAACGTGTTTTAGTAGATGGTGGTGCAGAGATCAATGTCATGAGTAGCTGGTTGATGGAGAAACTTGGTCTCAAGTGCAACCAACCATCGAAAGGAGGTTAGGGTGGCAGATGATCGACGTGTCAAGCCAGTGGAATGATTATTGACTTGCCGATCACAGTGCACGGGATAACTACCTCTATAGATGTGCATGTCATGCAACTACGACGGGATGCACATGGTTATCCTATGATCTTGGGTCGACCTTGGCTTTATAAGGTTGATGCTAAGAATTATTGGAAAAAGGGGGAGATGACTATTGGTCATAAGTCAAGACGAGTGACAATAGCCATCAAGGAGAACACAACAAAGGTTGTAGATGAGGAGTCATCTTCCAGTGAGGAATATGATTCTAGCAGTAATAGTGAGGTGACAACCTCAGATTCTGAGAGTGAGCAAGAGGAGAAGGAATTGTATGCCCTCAAGGCGATTCCTAAGGTTGCTACGCGTGTGGAGCCTCACGATAGACATGAGGTCTATGATCAACAACTCACCCAGGAGCAGGAGGCTCAAGGAGGGGTAGTAGGGGTTGTTGAAAAGGGGCAGGAAGCAAGTAGTGGCAACAAGTTTGAGGCAAAGGAAGTGGAGCGACGAGCTCTTTTGGAGAAGATGCTTAGTTCAAGTTTGACTCCTGAGGAGAAGGAGCAATACATGAGCATGCTATTGAAGTTCCCCAAGTTGTTTGCGACATCATATGAGGAGCTTCGTCAAGTAGATATTGTGCAACATGAGATCCCACTTAAACCAGGTATGAAGGGAGTTGCACAAAAGGCTTATAGGATGGGTCCTTTGAAACAGAGCATAGTTTATGAGGAGCTCATGAAGCTACAGCGTTCGGATTTCATTTTTAAGGTGGAAACGTCAGATTGGGTTTCTCCTGTGGTGGTAGCCCCAAAGAAAAATGGTAAGTGGCGAGTTTGTGTCAACTTCAAACGATTAAATGATGGCACACATCGAGATCATCACCCCATTCCTTTCATGGATGAGATACTGGATGAAGTGACAGGGCATGAGATGTACACATTTTTGATGGGTACTCTGGGTATTTCCAAGTCAGGATTCGAGAAGAGGACCAGTGAAGACTACCTTCACCACACCATGGGGAACCTTTGCGTATAGGGTGATGCCGTTTGGACTCACAAATGCTCCAGCAACGTTTCAACGATTGATGAACAAGGTGTTTGAACCATATCTTGGTTCATTCATTAGGGTTTACCTCGATGACTTTTGCATCTATAGCGATAGGATGAGCCACTTGGAGAAGGTACAACTAGCATTCCAAAGGATGGATGATGCAAAAGGATGCTTGAACCCGGAAAAATGTCAGATTGGTAGTACTAAGGGCACCTTAGTAGGACATGTGATCTCAAAGGATGGCATTGAGCCAAGTCAAGACAAAGGTGGACAAGCTACTCATGTTGCCAACTCCGACTTGTGTCAAGGAGGTACGAAAGTTCGTAGGGTTGGCAGGGTACTATCGTAGATTTGTGGAGGGATTTGCAGAGATGGCATATCCATTGAACCAGCTACTTCGTAAGGGAGTTGCATTTCAATGGACTTCTTCATGCCAAGCATCATTTGAGAGGCTTAAGATCGCACTAAGTTCACATCCGATTTTGGTGGCACCTAAATGGGAGGAGTTATTTTATGTGTCAATCTCAGCGTTGGAGAAGTTTCCAATCACTGTTTGATGCAGAAGGTGATGAAGAAGGGAGAAGCGGATACTTGTTTCCCATTTATTATGCAGGAAGGCAATTACAAGGCCAGAGAGCTCAACTACCCATTGTTGGAGAAGCAAGCAGCAGCAATCATATATGCAGTGGAGAAGTTCAAGCATTACTTGTGGGGGCCACTTTGTTTTCCTCATCAACAATGCAACACTTAAGTACATTGCCAATAAGCCTGGGCTCACAGGGAAGTTTTCTAGGTGGATCACGACCTTGGCTGAGTATGATTTTGAGTTTCAACATGAGAAGAGCACAAGAGCGGGTTTAGCAGAAATGTTGGACCAAGGTGACATTGAGAAGTTCCATTATCTCTTAGAAGTTTGTGCTCTTTCACCCGACATGGAGATTATCAAGAAGTCTACAATTTCTTGATGGATGGGAAGTTTCCAGAAGGATGTACAAAACCCAGAAGAAGACGATCATGCGACAATCTCGACCTTATATGGTAATGGGTGAGTTACTTTATAGGATAGGGCGAGATGGTGTGCTTCGACGAGCGGTGGGTCGTCAGGAGAGAAAACAGATCATGGAGCAATGCCATGAAGGATTTGCGGTGGACACTTCTCACACGACTACACTTCCAAGAAGATAGTCAATGCAGGATATTATTGGCCGACCCTCTTCAAGGATGTTAAGGAGTGGTGTCGGACTTGCCAGGTTTGTCAGACTTTTGGAAGAAGAGTGTTGTACAAGGGACCTTTGCATCCTATTTTACCAACAGGTCCATTTGAGAAGTGGGGAATAGACTTTGTTGGTCCCTTGCCAGTGGCTTCTTCACAAAAGAGATACATTATTGTGGGTACTGACTATCTAACGAGGTGGGTGGAAGCCAGTCTCTGTTCGAGCTTGTACCAAGGAGGTCGCAACAAATTTCATCATCCAGAAACATTGTCACCAGGTTTGGGTGCCCATTAGAGATAGTAACAGATCAGGGTTCTCATTTCTGCAATGAAGTAGGTGGAGCTTCTTCTTTCTCAATTGTCCATCACACCGGCGACAATTAACAAGTTATTACCCTCAAGCTAATGGACTGGTGGAACGAAACGAATGGAGTGTTGTGCAATATATTAGCTAAGCTTGCGGTGGATCATAAGAAGGATTGGGACAAGTGGTTACCAAGTAGCACTTTGGGCTTTCAGGACAAACACACAAAAGTTGCTAACCAGGTACACACCATTTCAATTAGTTTATGGTATAGAAGCAATACTCCCAATTGAGCTGGAGATACCAAGCTTGCGTCTAGCATTGAAGCATGGGCTTGGAGATGGTGAGGACTTGCAAAGCAAGGTTGTGTTCAGTTGGAGAGCATGGTGAATCACGAAGACAAGCCTTGCAACTTGTGGAGGCAATGCAGCAGAAGTGGAAGGCCAAATTCGATAGAAAACTCGGAACGACCACTCCAGGTGGATGATTTAGTGATGCGATATGATAGCCAATTGGATAAGACCTTCTCGAAGAAGTTCTTACCAGAGTGGGATGGACCTTTCATCATTGTTGAGGCTTATAAGAATGGGTCATATCTTTTAGCAAACTTGGATGGAGAACAGCATGGCACACGGGTTAATGGTTACAGGTTGAAGCGCTTTCATGTTCGATAGTAGCTATGAGTTTTCAAACAACCCGCATCACGTGGCAATGCATGTTGTTTGGGTGGGATTTATGTCACGGGAAAATTTGGATCATCACCTTGGTAGCCCCTGGTATGCATGTAGTGGACTAATCTTACTTCGTATTATACTAGTTCTTCTACTCGTATTATATGTCTACATTTCACTTTACTATTCACCTTCTTTGTCTTTTCTTACATGGTCAAACTAGTCAACATTATTATGTTAATCCATATGATTAGTGCCTGCTTTGACCATGCACATTTTCTTTGTCTTCTTCCATGCACCTTCCTAGTCACCTTCCCAAGTCAAAGTCAAGTCACCCTCTTCCATAACCCCATCATTTATGGGTCAAGGCCACCTTCTTCCATAACCCCCATCATTATGGGTCAAGCCCACCTTCTTCCATAACCCCCTACCATTATTCTTATGTAACCCCATCTTACCCTCTCTTACATCTCTACCCTACCCTACATGCATTCTTTATGTTATTTTGGGTATATAAGGAACCAAGGCTCTTACTTTATAAATAGGTGTGATGACATTATTTTGTGTGTGCTCCTATGATGAAATATAAAAATTAGTTAGTGTATCTTTCGTGTCATGAGTTTCATCTCATGTTTTCCTTTTCCTCTCTATTCTTTTATTCATGTGTGTAATCATTAGCAAGGACTACTACGATGCACTATCACTAAAGCCATCAAGTCCCAAACATACGAGTCTCCGAATGATTTTCCTTCGACAACGGTGCCTGGGGTGAAGGGCCCAGTCAGACTGAGGTTGCGAGGTACGAAGGTGGAGGATGTACCGAAGGAAGTGCAAATACGTGGCACAGACATCAAAGTGACACTGCATGGAGGACGGCTCGCCTGCAGATTCTGCAAGGTTAATGGTCACGTTATTGCCTCATGCCTCATTCTCGCAGTGAAGAAGAAGAGACAGGCGTGGGGGAAGGAGAACGTACCTGAGAAGAATGGTGAAGAGGGTGGAGAATGGACCCCGGTCCAACAAAAGTCAAAGGCACGCGCAGTGAACCAAGAGATACCGGCATGCCCGGTGCAAACCACAGAGGGTGGCCACTTTGGTGCCCTTCAGCATGAAGAGGAGAAGGATGAGGTGGATAGGGCGCAAGGGGAGAGCGAGCGGCAACGCCAAAACCTCGACAAAGGAGTCGGAGCAGACTGAGGAAGAAAAAAGTCGAGGGGATACCCGTAAAAGGGGTGAAGACTAAATTAGGCACATGGGCCCAGCGGACTGGGAAGGCCACCATGGCAGTGCCTCTGGGAGATAAGGGCGGCATGCAGAATCAATGGAGGAGGATGGCTGATCGGGCACCCCCTTCGAAGTGCCGAGAGAAATGGTGGGTGGAAGTCTGACACGGACGGAAGCCAATTTGGGCCAAGTCCACATCCTTCTGAACCACCTCACACTGGAGGAACGGGATCGCAGAGACAAGCTGGAAGAGGAGGAGGCCGCACGGCGAAGAGAGGCAGCCATGGGTCCAACATGGCCTTCGAAACCATGCAGGCTGTACTTGTGGACGTGGCGCTTAGGGTGGGAGGAGAAGGAGCTGCTAGCAATGAAGTTGCCCAATGGCAACTCAGGTCCCTTACTAGCACCTGTGTGTGGCAATCGTCCCTTGACGCCTCAGTTGACGTCTTTCTTGGAGAGTGCCTTGCAGTGCAACCGGGCGCGATGCATATTAGACCAGAGGGCAAACCACTGGAGCAGGACTTTGTGGTCGTTGCACTGGAAGCGGACAGACTGTTGAAGATCCCAGAGTCGCTGGAATGGGTCGAGGACACGGGTCAGATTCCTGACCCAGCTTCTGCATAGCTCTCATGATGGATCTCCACGTGATGACATGGAATGTTTGGGGACTTGCCAATTCAGACACATATGGCCAACGCAGGCGCGCGCGCGTCTTGGGCTATGCATGGCGGAGATGGGGAGTCAGTTGGCAAAGTAGATATAGCGGCATTCTAGGAGCACCACATATCTGCTGCAATGGTGGGGATGCTGGATTCTTCCAAGATACACGCGGATGGTGGAACCCTGCGGTTGGGAGGACAGGAGGTACACTGCTTTGTGTAAGCAGTAGGTGGGCAGGGCTGATACAGAGACAGGGCATCATCATGCGTGGGAGGGCACAATTCCTAGTCCTACAGTTGTAGCGCACGCGTGTCAGGATCCTTAACGTCTATGCACCAAATGAGGATGGGCAGCGGGGGACGTTCTGGCACGCGTTGCAGGGGGCATTACCGGATCAGGTGGACGAGTGGGTGGTGCTTGGAGACTTCAACATGATTGAGTCAGAATTGGACACGAGTGCACCAAATGGGTTTGTGCGGTACGTGGGATCAGTTGTGGGGAAAGCGGAACAACAAGCATGGAGGACTCTGCAGGTGGTGATGGGGATCCAAGATGTGTTTGGGGCTTCGTCCTTTCGAGCTCACACGCTGTGGTTTACTCGAACGGGGGTTGCACCGGGTGGAGAGATCCTTTGTAGGCGACTGGACAGGATATATGGGTCTGCGTGGGTACTGGAGAAATGTGGGTGGATGCACAGGTGGGAAGGTTTCACTCTCTCCGATCACGCGCCAGTTTCTCTCTTCGTGAGGATCATGGCTAGACCAAATCTTGACTTGCGCCCCGCGGCGATCACATCTCGGTATATAGGCGACCCGGAGACGAGGGCGAAACTGGAGGATATTTGGCAATCTCGAGAAGCAGAGAGACCCGGCTGGTCCCTGAGCGAGTTCCTCCAAGAGGTGTCACGCTGGTGCCGAGCAAAACAAAAGGCCAAACACACATCAGCCTTGTCGAAGGTGAAAGCAGTCCACGGGAGTCTTGCGGCATGCAAACGGTTGCTGTGTAGGTATCCGGATAATGGATGGTTGGTGGCCCGGAGGGAGGTGGTGAAGAAGCACCTAGAAGGACTGGAGGACTTGAAGGTTCGTGATTGCATGCGACTCCGAATGCAGCGTTGGTACTCCAATGAGAAGCGGCTGAATGCAGAGTTTTACCGCGCCATCAAACCCATTGAGGAGCAAGCCAGTGGTAGGTCTCCAGGACGATGAGGGTCGGTTGCGTGAGGATCTGCAAGAGATGATGGAGGTGGGTGTGGAGTATTTCACAAGACTCTTTTCTGCAGAACCATGGTTCGCCGCACGCACGCAGGCTTGTGATGTGGTTCTAGCAACCACGGATCCTTGCGTGACCACAAAAATGCAGAGGAAACTAGTCCAGCCATTCACGGAAGAGGAGATGCAATTGGCGATGCGCGAATTGCGCCGTGGAGACAGAGCACCGGGCTTGGATGGCATTCCAATGTCGTTCTTTGTGAACTCGTGGCACTGGTTAGGCACAACCGTGCATAGGGAGTGGCTAGAAGCATGTGCAGGGACTGATGATGGCGCCTGGGCTGGGAGGTATACAGAGGGAATGATAGCCTTGTTGTCGAAAGAAGGCTCAGCGGATCCCACGTTGGTGCGTAGCTGCGTATCGCCACTCAAAGAGCTACTTGATCTTAAATGGGAGAATGAATCTGATGATCGAGCTGCAAAGGTCTGTTCACCAGGGGTGCCCGTTGGCCCCATACCTGTTCCTTATGCAGGTAGAGGCGCTCCACGCCCACCTTTTGGCATGCAGACCCAGGCGCCCACATGGTATACCACTTCCTGATCAGCTTGATGTCCTGGCGGGGGCAGACAGGGTGATCCAGCAGGAGGTATTGGATAGTCTATTTGTGGACGATGCCGGCCTTCTACTAGCAGGAGAGGAGGAGAACCTAGATACGGTGAAACGCTTGCTGGAGCGCTTCAACTTAGCAGCTGGAGCGAAAACCAACTGGGGCAAGTCCAAGGGGATCTGGCTTGGGGGCGGGGATCCCCGACCTGGGGGCGTGACTAGGGCTTTCAATGGGTGGAGAGAGGAGCCACCACGAGATATCTTGGCTTCCAGATTGGAGCACACTATGACCCAGTACGTCAGAGTGTCTTTGTGCTAGAGCGCGTGGCCAGCCACATTACTCAGTGGGGGAAAAGGAAATTGTCCTTCCCTGCACGTGCCACGGTCGCTAACAGCGTCCTGGTTGGGAGCCTCTGGTTTTTTGCAAGTGTATGGAGTGTCAACGTGGAGACAATGAAGAAAATCGAAGCTTTATTGCGCGTGTACATCTGGAAAGGAGTTGGCCAACGTATGTGCTACCAAGCCCACATTAGATGGGAGTCGTGTACCATGCCGAAGTCCGAAGGTGTCCTAGGCTTGATCCCCCCGCTGGAAGCAGCTCAAGCGTTGTTGGTTAAGCTGGTGATCAGGGGATTGTCGCCCGGGAATCAACCGTGGAAAATATTATTGAGAGACCTCTTAGAGCGTGTACGGCCAGCCTGGGGATCTAGAAGAGTGGTGCAATGGGTACAGGAACGTGTGGTTCTTGGCAACTTCTGCGCTTCGGCTCCCAGTAATTAGGGAATCTTTTTCAGGCAAGCTCCTTGGCACTTGGGAAAAGCTTAAGGATGCTCTGTACCCCGTGGTTCCGGGATGCCATGCTGAATACTTGAGACACCCTGTGTTTCTCCACGAGTTGATGCGGTTAGAGGAGGGCTGGGTTTTAGGTGATGAGAGGATGCCGCAATCATTGCGGGACTGTTTTCGACGGTGGTACAAGGCTGGGCTGCAGCGGGTCCAACAGCTAGAGGATTTGCAGTCAGGGGAAACGCTTTTGGAAGCTCACTGGATTCAAAGGTGGGAGGATCACCCGATACATGCGGTAATGGAGACCATGCGACACGCGGTCAAAACCTTGTGTATGCCCGAGATCGTCTGCGGGAAATGGGAGATTGGCATGAGCAGGGGATCAAAACAGGGGATTGGCTACTCATTGAGGAACAGGGGGGATCTACGGTGTGATTTGTGTATGATGTGGCAGGCATGGGAAGGGGCAAGATTTCGAGTCTCAAGAGAAGACGGTTTGCTGCAGCCACACGAGATCGCGATCACCCAGTTGCCAGATCTGTCATTGGCGCGGTTAGCACGGGTGGTGGACATGGTGAACAAGTACCCCTGTGTGGATCCAAGCATCCAACATGGTGAATGGAGAGTGTTGTACCTTTTCTGCAAAGGGGTTGTGGAAGAACTTGACTTCGATCCCAAGGCATGGATGTGGATTGCAGGAGAATCGAGGAGCAGCTTTTTCAATTACAAGCCGTGAATGGGACACAGAACTGCTACTAGGTAAGCGCCTAGTTTCCAAGTTGGCAGACCACTTACATGCAGTTGGACTCCCGCGAGGGTTGAGCAAGGATTTCGAGCGTGAGCTTTGGTCGGGTCCGTGGCCGGCAACAATCAAGGCGATGATGTGGATGCTTCTTCAGAATAGTCTGGCTATGCGTGGTTAATATCTGGGGACTCTCGTTTCAGGGGTGTGAGGCTTGCGGGACGTTGGAATCGGAGCGGCACTGTTTCTGGGAGTGTGTGTGCGCGCAGGAAATCTGGGCTCATGCGTTGAGTGTCGTGAAGCAGGTGTGTCGGTAGGACGCGCTAGTGAGATGGGAGCTAGCTTGCCTTGGGGAGCACCGGTCTATGTTTCAAAGTTAGCCTGCGTGTGGGTTGTGAAGGGGAACAGAGATCTTCCAAGCTTCAGTCCGGGCCTTGCTTTAGATACAGTGGAAGAGCCACCGGGGATGTCGTCGAGCCAGTGGTACTTCATTCGAGGCTACACCATGTGGGCAATCTGGCGCTCACGAAATGCGGGGGTGTTCAAGGGGAGGAGGTGGACGACTCAGCACACGGTTGTTTTCTTCTAGACAACACTGGTATCGGCAGTTGCCTCCCACCATGAGGTTTCTTGGGAACGAGGGGATCTGGAGGAGAGGGATTTACTGGAAAGAGAGTGGCTTCCACTACTTGGAGTGAAACTACAAAAGTCAGGTGAAGTGGAGATGGAGCCCACCTAGGTGGTTAGTGGATTCCCATGGATGAGGAACCAGGTGCTTATGAGCTTTCTGGTGCTGGCATTGTCTTGGCTGTTGACAGGTTGCTCGTCGCGGACGCTAACGTGGGAGATGATGAGGCAAAGGACACGACGGGTGATGTGGCAAATGACATGGGTGGTGAGGTGGCGGCTGAAGCGGGTGATGAGGTGGCAGTTGACGTGGAGGATGATGAGGTGGCAGTTGACATGGAGGATGATGAGGTGGTAGCTTATGTGGATAAGGACGGGGCTGCTGACGTGGCTGCTGACGTAGTGAGGTGGAGGCTCATGGGCTAAGGTGTACATAGTATTCTTGAGTTAGCTAGGGAAGTAGTTAGACGGTGTAGAAAGTAGGGGGAAAACTTGGAATTGTTGGTTGTAATTTTGCCCCATGAATAAACTTCTAACATTCCTCCATATCAACACAATTGCAAATATTCCTTCATATCAACACGATTGAACGATTGAGATTGTGGAAATGTTTGGAGTTGAGGATCTAAGAGAGATAAGCATGTAGGAGGCATGCTAGAGGTCCATAGGGATGGCGCCACCCAAGCGCTGGGTGCTTTAGGCAGTTTTTTGGGTGTTCAAGAGGTTTTAGGCGAGATGTAGCGTAGTAGACAGGAATCAGAAAAAGAAGTAGTTTGGGCAACCTCAGGAGCCATTAGGAAAGAGAGCCATAGGTGAGTTGGGCAGTGGAAGTAGGTAGAGGAGCAGATTGGAGGAGATGAGGCAGCCGGTGAGGTAGGGTTAGGTTGGGTAGAGTTAGAACAGGTGTGGTAGTCGGAAAATAGGAAATTGGAGTTTGAGTGTTGTACGCAAGGCAGGAATTGCAGGAGGCAATGTTGGAAAGATAGGATTTGGAGAGGATCGAAGGCGAGGAGCGGTTTTTGATCAAAAGAGAAAACATGGGTTAGGGTTCAAGGAGATTAGGAAAATTGAAAATTAAAAACAGGGCATTCAAATTAGGGCTGCGGGGAAGGAGCAGAGTGTGCGCGGGAAGTAGAACCAAGTACATTGAAGTGAGAAGAAGGGTGTTGCTCGTAGGAGGTAAGCATAATACACATATATGCAACAGGTGGTTCTCCTGACAACTCAAGTCAACATGTATGGCAATTAGCCTTGCTGGGGACCAGTCCGGGTGTGCAAGACTTGAGGAAAGTCAGGGATACGGTTAATGCTGGTTGGGTTTGTTGGGTATGCGACTCGTTTGTTGATGCATTTGTAAGAGCCTAGTCTGGGCCAAGTGGTTGTGTGCTTGTAAGTGCCTAGTTGGGGCCACGAAGAGTAGCGATATGGCGAGAAAGGAAGGTTCAGTTTTGTCTACAAGGAGGTTGAGGTTAGCAGGGTTGACAGAGGACTCGGAGATAGCGCTAGGTGTGGAAAGAGAGGAAGCGACAGTGTGTAATTTGGAGCAGGAGTTTGGAGCGATGGAAGCAGTGCAGGAGAAAGAAAGTGTCTGGTATGTGCTTCATACGAATGGGGCAGCAAAAGATAATCCAAAGGGAGCAGCAGGTGCGGGAGCAACGTTGAGCAAGGAAACAGGGAAATGGTGAAGGAAGTGATCTAGCCGTTGAAGTTTGCAACAAACAATCAAGCGGAGTATTGGGACTGACTCTTGTCTAATGCTAGCAAGAACGGAGGGTGTGAAGAAGATTCGAATCAGGTGCGACTCCAAGTTGATGGTGCAGCAGATGCAAGGGAAAGTGAAAGTTTGGACAGACGGTTTACGAGTTCTGCATGAGCGAGTGTGCATTTTAATGACTCAATTTGAGAAGGTGGATATGAAGCATGTTGCAAGGGAGCATAATGTGCGAACGGATAAATTATCAAATCATGCGTGTGTTGGCATTGCAAGCTCGAGGGGTGCGCGTGGAAGAGGCTCAAATCAGCACTGTGGAAACGGGAACAAAAGTTAAACCGGTGCTGCAAGGAGTGCTGGGACAAGTTGGAAGACTGGTTGGTGCGTTTGCGAGGAGATCGCTCTGGCGGGACAGTGGTGACACAAATCCATGAAGACAACGACATGGAAAGCGCTTGGTAAAGTTGAAATTAATGGACTGCGAAGGCAAAGAGAGGGTGCTGTTGCACAAGGATGAAGGTGGGGTCTGGAATGGGCTGATGGTGGTTAGGCGTTTGGAGGAGACCTTTCTGATGGCGTTAGAACAAATGTGTATGGAGAGGTTTGGATGGGACTCACATACCTTTGAGTTATTAAACGTTGAAGAAGGAGCAATGGAAGTGTTGTGGGCAGGCATGGAAGTACTTCCTCCATTACCCACAAGGATGGTGTGGAGTCTAGCTGGTAGCAAAGAAGATGCAGAGAGAGAGTGGCAACTACAAGAAAAGAGTCGGGAACGGTTAGCGGATGAGGTGGCATGGGAAAAATTGCTGAAGGACATGGAAACGGATCCCAAACGCAGATCTAGCCTGGAGAGTGGTAACCAAGTGACAAGTTTGAGCGGCGTGTTATCGGAGTATGAAGATTTAGGGGAGATGCCGGTGTCAAGGAGAGGTAGCAGTGCAGGTAGAATGGACGGACAAGTGGAGCAGGAAACAAACGGGAAGGACGGGGCAGACAACATAAATGCAAAAGAGTTAGTGCAATTAGTGTTGGCAAAGGTGATCCAAGATGCATTCAAGAACATAGAAAAGGACATGGAAGAGGACATGGAAGAGACCACGGACAAGAAGCCGAGAGCGGAGGTGCTGAGCAACATGGAGAAGCTGGAACGCAACAGTTGGAAAGTGCACGGGCAGAGCAAATGCAAGAGACGGATCATGAGCAGCAGGCGAAATGCAAATAGGAGGAGAGGTAGAGATAGTCTCAGATCGGGCGATTGTAGAGAAAAAGTCGGAAAGCTACCAGTGGGGGAGGAACAAGAAGTGCGGATTTCTCTAAGTGACAAACCAATGGGACTGTCGGATACGACAGTAGGGGACAATGGAACTCAAGCGTGAACACCATTGGCAAAGGTTAAGACGAGCGCGTGGAAAGGAAAGGAAGCTTTACCTGCATCGTTGAAGATTATGAAGCCTACCTTGGTGGTACCCGTAAAGTTGCCATTGCGGATCGGTCTCAACTCTCTAGGATGGAGGAGCTTGAGGGTGGACATCGGATGGTGATGGAGCTAACGGAGGAAGAGCTACGCATCATTGAAGAGACTCGCCTGCAAATGAAGCGCGAGGTACCATGTTCACGTTGATATTTGGAGGTAGAATTCCATCGACGGCTGAAATAAAAGACTGGATAAATACAGCCCTGGGTGATCTGGGATTGCAGTGCTCTGTAATTAGCATGTGGAATCTAGGCCGTGGATGTTTTGAAGGAGAATTGAGTGATGCCATGTGTTTGGATGCTTTTGTGGCGCAGGGAACCTTCGGGCTAAACCCGTACTGGGCAAGGGTGCTTAAATGGATTCCAGAGTGCAATCCGGAAGACAAGGATCATTATCTGGCGTAGGAAGATGATCTAGAGATTGAACTTTGGGATCTACCGACCTTTCTTTGCAAAATAGAACCACTGATGGATAGAGTGGCTCAAGACCTAGGGGCTGCGGAGTATGGTTTTTGGGAACCAGCCCCAGGGATGTGAGGTCCAGTGCGTATGAAGTTGAGGGGCACTACAGTGGCAGAAGTGCCCAAGGAACTGTCCATTCATAGAGTCAAGGTAAAATTACCTTGCGAGGAGGCAAACTTGCGTGTCGGTTTTGTAAGGTTAATGGGCATGTGATAGCAACATGCCCAGTACTAGCAGCCAGAAAGAAACGGCAAGACTGGACAGAGGCAAGAAAACAATCGGCAAAAACAAACCAACCAGAGGAAGAGGGATGGACAGCGGCCAAAGGGAAAAAGGTAGTGTCTTCCCCCAGATCGGGGCAAGTCACACCAATCAAAACGACAATGGGCAGGAAGTTTGTGGCTTTGCAACAATCCCAGGAGAACAAACAGGCAGAAACCATGCTAGGCCATGGCACAAACCAACCGAGTACCTCGCAGCCTGGAAGTGTGAAACGGAAGAAGTTTCCAAAGAAGAGAGAAGTCTCGAAGTTAACACAAGGGTTGAAGTTGCACCCGAAACTAGGGAAGAAAGCTAAGAGGACTTGGAAAGTGAAGCTTTCACGGGGAGAAGATCCAACGATCCCACCGAAGATGCCTAGGGCTTCCGAAAAGGGTAGTCCGGCACCTGATTTTCTTCCGAGTCAGGTTCATGTGATCCTCAATCATGAACCGCAAGATGAGGAATCTCTTGACCGCCCAACCAGACGGGTCGGCGTGAAGGGTTCTGCAAAGCCGCCATGGCCATGCCGTTTATACGTGTGGAAGGTAAACGAGGATGATGGAGGAAGCGTGACTTGCTCATGATGCGTATCCTAGAGGGGGGTTTTGGTCCATTGGTGGCACCAGTGTGCGACGATATACCCTTGCAACTAGAATTGACTCCGTTTGTGGAGAGTATTGTGGGACGAGATCCAGGCTCCATAGTGTTGGTACCTGCAAAGCGACAGCCAGGACAAGATTTTGTTGTGGCTGAAATCAGATGGTTTGGGCTTCGTTTTGAGCTGCCGAATGAGTTGGGATGGGTGGAGGACACGGGTCAAGTGCCTGACCCACCATCACCAACAACCAAGTGATGGATGTTCACATATTGACATGGAATGTCCGAGGTCTGGCGAATGCGGACACATACGGACAGAGGAAAAGGGAGAAGCTGAGTTTGCACTTGGCGGAGATCAAAGTAGAAACAGCAGTGGTGGATATCTTAGCACTTCAGGAACATCACATTGCAGCATCGATGATGGGAGAGGGAAGCTGGATTTTGCCGGGGTATACTCATTTTTGGAATCCAGCATTGGGTAGAACGGGGGAACATTGGTATGCTTGAGCAGAAGATGGGCCGGCGCGGTCTCAAGACAGGGCATCATAATCCGGGGCAGAGCTCAGTATGTGGTGTTGAAAGTTAAGAGAAAGAGTGTGGGGTTATTGAATGTCTATGCCCCAACGGAAGATCAACAGCGGATTGCATTCTAGAGAGAGCTGAGGGAAAAGGTGCCAGAGGAGGTTGATGAGTGGATAATTTGTGGCGATTTAACATGATTGAGTTGGCAGAGGACACGTCGGACAGAGCATTGTTTTGACAATATGAAGCATCCGTGTGTGGCCAGATTGAACAGCAAGCGTGGCGTGCGTTGCAAGTGGCATTAGGGGTCCAGGATATGTATGGTAGTGTGACGTATAAAGACCATGAGCCACAGTTTACGAGGTCGGGCGTATTGCAAGGAGGTCGTGTCATACAGCGTAGGCTGGACAAGATCTATGGCACGCAGTGGCTGCTGGGAATGTGTGGTAGCATGAGAAGGTGGGAGGATTTACTCTTTCCGACCATGCACCAATTTCCATGTTGTTCAACAAGGAAATCGATCAAATCTTCCCCCACGTCCGACGACCATTACCAGAAGGTATATCTCTAGCCCGGAGGTGCAAAGCCTGCTAGAGGAAATGTGGCTTGAGAGGAAGGCAAGAGCGGAGAATGGATGTCCGGTGTTGGAAGAATATTTGCAGGTAGTGTCAAGCATATGCAGGGAAGGACAGGGTGCCAAGTACAGAAGGGCATTTGCAGGCATTCGAGCAGTGTGGAACAGTGTGGTTGCATGTGAAAGGTTGATGAGGCGGCACCCTGAGAATGAGTGGCTGATAGCTAGGAAGGAAATTCTCATGCGTCACTTGGAGGCACACGAGGTTGAGGGCACAGAGGTGGTATTCAAATGAGCGGAGACTCAACGCAGAGTTCTATTGAGCAATAAAACCAACCCTAAAAAAACAAACCAATTCTCGGCTTGTTAGACGACGAAGGGATGTTGCAGGAAGATTTGGAAGGAATGATGAGAGTGGGTGTCAGAGTTTTTACCTGGTGCCACAAAGGCGGCTTGCCAGGTGCCAACCCTAGAATCCCCTCTCTTGGAAACCCCACGAAACTGGTAAAGTAACCCGTATTAGGAACCCAAGCCTTAGGAAGTCAAACCCCTAGCTGACTAAGTCCACAAACGAGACTCACCTTGTGAATCAAGATACACAGACTAGCCGAGCTTTAGGTGTCGTTCCTAGCTTGGCGTGGTTGAGGCGGCCGGAGCAAGGCCTCAACCACTAGTTTTGCGGAACGTGAACTCGGGCAATGTCTTTGAGCTTGCGGCAGGTTTTCGGACCAAGGAATCTGACTAACTCCTTGGAAGTGACGTGCCCCTATCTCAAAGGCAAGATCCTGCCAACGATAAGGATAGTCTAACCCTAGGGTGGGTTGTACCCCTGTCGTGTGGAAGTTTGGGCGGCAAACGGAGAGTGCACCTTGACGACACAAGCTTAGCTTGCACTAGTAGGAGGTTAACGAGCTCTCTTTTGAACCCAGGAAGCCTCACTACATACACTCTACCTTATTTATGTGACGGACCCCCCCCCCCCCCCCCTGTTTACCTAAATGAGTAAGTGGGCTAGCACGGAAATGCCAGCCCTTAGAGAAACTGTCCTAACCTAACCCTAAACCTAACCCCTAGGGGGGGGTATTAAGGCGTGGGGTTAGGCAACTCTAGGGTTAGGTCAACCCTAGGAGTGTCCCTAACCCTTATTTTGACAAGCTATACTTTTGCAAAGAACCCTAACCTGGAACGTCAAACCGGGGGAGAGTTTCTAGAAGGTAAGTTCTAGCTTCGCCTAGAGTTTCCTGCAAATACCTAATGACACCGCGCCGGACCATCACTAGATACCCAAGTGCACTAAACGGGCCTGTTCCTACTACAACTAGGGTTCGTCACACAACTCGGTAAGTAACAACAGTCAAACCCCAAAGTAAAGGTCGAGTCATAGTAAAAACTATGACACACTCCCCGCCTTTGAGAATGTCAACGTCCTCGTTGACGTCTAACTCCAAAACTAGACTAGGTTAGGAAAAATTAACTGAAAACTAACACTAATCACTCTATGCAGAGTCAGCAAAAAGTTCACAAGTTTTTATTACCCTCCTTGCATTATGCGAAGCCAAATACTTTAGAACCGTCATTCACTGAGCGAGAACTCAGCTGCCAGAGCACCACCTGCGACAAGAAGTCATTTGAGACCTTTTGCATGTCTGCAAAGTCTGTCCCCGACACAGACAACAGGTTAGTTAATTTCTTTAAGTTAACTAGAATTTATATTGGAGGCCTCTAGTTAAGGTTGTCTGTCGGCCCCTAGGTTAAGAAGAAACTTTATTTCTTAATCAGTTTGAGACCTCGTCTCAAACTCATTCACCAACTCCATCGTGTTCTGCAGATTCTCCAATGGTTCCCATGTCGACTCGCATGCCGGGTACCCTTTCCACTTAACAAGATATTCACGTTTACGTTTTCGCCGTCCATGAATGTTTCGCCCCTTTAATATCGCCTCAACTTCAAATTCTTCTCCTCACCAACTAACTCTGGAGGCGGACGTAAATTATGATATCTATGTGGATGTTTCTCATCCTTGTGGAATGGCTCAAGCAAGTTGACATGAAACACATTGTGTATTGTTCCCAACTCTGGAGGAAGATCTAACCCATAAGCCACTTTCCCTACTCGCTTCACCACCTTGTATGGCCTATGTAGTGCGATAGAAAACTTCTTTGAAAGAGTCGTTGGAACCTTCAGTTTCTGGTACTCAACAATACCATGTCCCCAACCTGATACTCTACATCCCGCTGATGCTTATCGTACTGCTGACGATATCTTTCCTGTGTTGTAGCCATCGCTTGACGAGCTGCTTCCCATGTTCGATACAATTGTCCTGTGAACTCTGCTACAGATGGAACTCGATTGCTATTGTCTTTCGATAACACCATACTTTGAGGAATACCACCCTTATTCCCAGTTAACACTTCCATCGGGCTACATCCGATCGCTGTGTGCATCGAGTTATTGTAACATATCTCAGCCATATCTAAGTGTTTAGCCCAATCAAGTTGATCACCTTGAACATAGCATCTGAGATAGTCCTCGACTTGTCGGTTCACCCTCTCCGTTTCACCATCAGTTTGCGGATGGTAGGCCGTACTGAACTTGAGCATCGTACCAAATTGCTTAAACAATGTCCCCCAAAAACTTCCCCGTAAACCGAGGATCCCGATCTGAGATCATGGTTTCCGGTAGTTCGCGCACTCTTATGACTTCGTGGAAGAACAACTTCGCTGCTTGAATTGCATTCACTGTCTCTACAGTTGGAATGAAATGAGCAACCTTTGAAAATCGATCGACTACCCCATGAGTGCGTTAAAACCAGAAGATTTTGGCAATCCCATGATAAAGTCCAAAGTAACACTTTGAAATGGCCGCTCTGGAATCGGTATACACTGCAACTTTCCAGCTCATTTTTGCGATCGGCTCTTTACTTGTTGACATTGGGGCATGTCTTGACATACTTGGCAAATCATTCGTAAGTCGATCTTCGTGAACACCTGCTCCTCGCAGCCGATCGAGAAGTTCCGGGATCAATGGCAACGGGTACCGATTCCAAGTGGTGACTTGATTCAAACCCCTGTAGTCCACAACCAAACGTAACCCGACCAATAGAATCCCTTCAACAAAGCCAACGTCTTATGCCTTCCACCATGTCCTGCCAAAGGAACGTCGTGATGCTCTCTTAACAGCCTCTCCCTCCATGTCCCTTCTGGAACATAGAGTCTCTTTTCTTTATAATAAAGAACTCCATCTCGTACGCAAAATGGGCCTGTTTGAGTGCATCCATTCGACTTTCTATTCCTGCTGGAATATTACCATCTCTTCGTAATTGATGAACTTGTTTCCTCTTTGCCACCAGGCTCAAAGCTCCTTAGCAAACTTGTCCTGAGGATACGCCGTCACAAATTCATCCACCAAAGTTGACACGGGTGCTGACATAATCGAAGATGACCCTTTCTACTGAGTGCATCAGCTACCACATTGTCCTTTCCCGCTTATGTTGATTTCAGGCTGAAATCGTGCCAACTTCTGCTGCCATCTAGCATACTTCGGCATAGCTTCGGCTGCGTTTCAAAATACCTTAGAGTTACACTATCTGTCCAAACCACAGTGCCATGACTTGGAAGATAATGACGCCAATACTCCAAGGAAGCAACAATAGCATACATCTCCTTTTCGTGAGTAGGCCATCGAGTTTGCGGCATCTAACTTTTCGAGAAAAAGGACACTGGATGTCCTTTTTGTTGCAATACACCACCAATTGCAAAGTCGGAAGCGTCACATTCTACTTCAAAGGGATCTTCAAAGATGGGCAACTGCAAAACTGGCTCAGAAGAGATAGCCTCTTTGAGTTTGACGAACGCACGTTGGCACTCTGGAGTCCAATGCCATGGAATGTTTTCGTAAGATCTGTCAATGGGGCCGCTATTTCGAGTAACCCTTTATGAATCTTCGGTAATACCCTGTCAGACCAAGAAATGATCTAACTTCATGCACATCTTTTAAAGTCATCCACTCAGTAATAGCTTGAATTTTCTTTGGGTCCATGGCAACCTCCCCACCTGAGATCAAGTGTCCCAAGAAATCTATCTTGGTTTGACCAAATGCGCACTTGCTTTCTTTAGCATACAACTGGTTCTCTCTCAACCTCTGAAACACTTTTTCTAAGTGTTCCACATGTTCCTCAATTGTCGAACTGAAAATCAGAATGTCATCAATATACACCACTACGAACTCGTCTAGATAGTCTCTAAACACATCATCCATCATTGTGCAAAAAGTTGCTGGAGCATTGCACAACCCGAATGGCAAGACTAGAAACTCAAATGATCCATAACGCGTTCGAAAAGCGGTCTTCTCAATGTCATTCTCTGCTACCCGAATCTGATGGTACCCGATCTCAAGTTTATTTTGAAAATACTTTGCTTTTGATAGCCTATCAAATAAGTCGTCCACTCGTGGAAGAGGATACTTATTTTTTGATAGTTATCGCGTTCAGCGCTCGATAGTCCACACACATTCGCATCGTACCATCCTTTTTCATTACAAACAAGATAGGTGCACCATGGCGATCGACTAGGTCGAATGTGTCCTCGACCAATCAATTCTGTCAGCTGTCTCTTCAATTCTACTAACTCTTGAGGATTCAACCGATATGGGGCTCTTGCCGGTGGAGACGAACCTGGCAAAATCTCTATCCTGTGGTCCACAGCTCGACGTGGAGGTAACTCGGCGGCAAGTCTTCTGGCAACACATCCTAAACATGTTCAAGACTTCCAAAATAGGTTCAGGAACAGATTCTTGACCATCTCCTATTTTGACTTCACCAGTATCCAAAACCATTGCAAGAAACACACGTTCCCGATGTCTAACTGCCTTACGCAACTGAGTTAAGGTAAGGAACATAGGATTCCAATCCTTATCAGTTAGCGTTTCCATTTGAGCGTGTTTTCTAATGTTCTTTTATCTGCTGCAAGCGTGATTCGATTATCTCCGAACCCCTCATTTCGATTACATGTTTATGGAACCATTCCATACCCAAAACAAAAGTCAAACCCCGTCATATTCAAGACAACTAAGTCTAGCTTAGCCTTCCAATCTTTGATTTGGACAGGAACTGCCCTTGCTATATTATTAGTATTTTGAGAACCTTTGCCAAAATTGATCTTTATTTCACACATCTTTATTACATCCAAATTCAATCGACGAGCTAGACTAGTCGATATGTTGCTCCAGTATCGATCATCATTCGGACTCGGTCCCCTCGTATCCTTCCTGTCAAATATAGCAAAGGGTCAGTTTTGTCTTGAATAGCGAATAAGGCAGGTTGTGTCTGGCACAACATTACCTCTTCTGACTCATCTTCCGGATCTTCAAGCGTTTCTGGTTCAGCAACTTCCTCTTCTACCATCGCCTTGAAATGTCCTGATTGTTGTGAGGGTGCCGGACACTCTTTAGCAAAATGACCAGGCTTGTTACAATTATAACATTTCACGACCCCGCCTGCGGAACGCGGGGGAGCAGACTTTGGAGCCGATCCTTTGGCTGCTGAGGAGGTGGTAACGCCAATGGTTTCCGAAATCCGGTGGGTCTTGATGTGTCCGAAAACTTGGAACTGCCAAAAGGGACTTGCACTTCGAATTGATGGCGATTGATCTGGTCGCCTATCAAACCTTCTGAACCCAGACTTTGGAGGAAACCTCCTTGGTTTAGGTTTTGCTTCCTCCCCTTTGTACAAGTCTTCTAACGACATGCCATAAGCAACCTTTTGAGCTGCCTCTTGACATTCCCGATAGCTTGTGGCTTGTACCTTAAGATTTCTCTTCGCGTTTTCTCATTCAAGCTAGCCATGAAGCAACTTCGAGCTTCATCATCGCATATTTGGCACCAATCGCCGTACACTTTCGAATCGATAAACGTGGTCCATAGGACTTCCCCGAACTCCCTGTTGACAAAGTGCCAGGTCAGCACGCAATCGCAAACCGAGATCATCCGGCATATACTGCTTTTTGATCTCCTTTTTCATGTGCTTCCAGCTGTTTCGGTATCCACGTTCACCTTCAACAATTCGCCACCAAGTCTTAGCTTCTTCTTTAAGAAACTGCTTGGCACATGCAACCTTTTCTGTCTTTCTCACGGAAGCAGCCTCGAAATAGCTTTCCATATCATACAACCAGTCATCCAAAACCTTGTAATCCTTTGAACCCATGAAATTCGAAGGCTTTACCGGTTTGAATTTACTGGGACCTCCACCTTCTTCCGTCGAAGAATCTGATTCAGAGGAACCTGACTCTGAGTCATGCTTCTTCTTCTTTTTTTCTGTGTCTGGTTGCGGAACATCTGGCACTGCAGTATTCGTTGGAATCCGAACGGCAACATTATCGATTCGTCGTTCAACCCAAACATCCCCTCGAAGTTCGTTTAGGGCATCCATCATTATTTCTCGCCAACCAGGTCGTTGTCTAACCCTAGGGGGTCGACCTGGATCAGCCTCATCCATCTCCTCATTTTGAGCCTCTGCGACAGCCCTCTCTGCCTCAGGCTCTGGTTGCTTTCTCTTGCTCATCGTATTGAACCCTAGTGTCAACACTCGGAGAATATGCTTGGAATATTCCCAATGTGAAACTGGAAACACCCTGCACAGGTTGTACACCCACACACATCAGCTTAAACTAGCATAAGACTTTCGGACATACCTAGAATCTCACGCCGACTCACTGAGCAAGTGTTCTCCGAAGTTTGACAACTCACAGGATCAAACTCTCTGCGCAGAATACAGACATGTCAACCGAAAGCAATAGAGTATATCAAGAATTTAGAGTTATCTAAACATTGAAACATCGTACGATTAAGGCAGTCCTACTGACCGCAGAGAACTTGCTCCGATACCAATTGTCAGAGTTTTTAGCTGGTGCCACAAAGGCGGCTTGCCAGGTGCCAAACCTAGAATCCCCTCTCTTGAAAACCCCACGAAACCTGGTAAAGTAACCCGTATTAGGAACCCAAGCCTTAGGAAGTCAAACCCCTAGCTGACTAAGTCCACAAACGAGACTCACCTTGTGAATCAAGATACACAGACTAGCCGAGCTTTAGGTGTCGTTCCTAGCTTGGCGTGGTTGAGGCAGCCGGAGCAAGGCCTCAACCACTAGTTTTTGCGGAATGTGAACTCGGGCAATGTCTTTGAGCTTGCGGGCAGGTTTTCGGACCAAGGAAATCTGACTAACTCCTTGGAAGTGACGTGCCCTATCTCAAAGGCAAGATCCTGCCAACGATAAGGATAGTCTAACCCTAAGGTGGGTTGTAACCCTGTCGTGTGGAAGTTTGGGCGGCACAACGGAGAGTTGCATCTTAACGAACAAGCTTAGCTTGCACCGGTAGGAGGTTAACGAGCTCTCTTTTGAACCCAGGAAGCCTCACTACATACACTCTACCTTAATTATGTGACGGACCCCCCCCCCCCCCCTGTTTACCTAAATGAGTAAGTGGGCTAGCACGGAAATGCCAGCCCTTAGAGAAACTGGTCCTAACCTAACCTAAACCTAACCCAGGGGGGTATTAAGGCGTGGGGTTAGGGCATCTAGGGTTGGGTCAACCCTAGGAGTGTCCCTAACCCTTATTTTGACAAAGCTATACTTTTGCAAAGAACCCTAACCTGGAAACGTCAAACCGGGGGAGAGTTTCTAGAAGGTAAGTTCTAGCTTCGCCTAGAGTTTCCTGCAAATACCTAATGGACACCCGGCCGGACCATCACTAGATACCAAGTGCACTAAACGGGCCTGTTTCCTACTACAACTAGGGTTCGTCACACAACTTGGTAAGTAACAACAAGTCAAACCCCAAAGTAAAGGGTCGAGTCATAGTAAAAACTATGACAATGGGAGTCCAATACTTTGAACAGCTCTTTTCTGTCGAAGCATGGACGCTAGAGCGTGCATAGACGTGTGAATTGGTGCTAGCCCACTTCGTCCCTGTGTGACACAGGAAAATGTCGGACAAACTTATCCACCCTTCACAGAGGAAGAATTGCGCTGAGGGAAATGTGGCGAAGGGACAAATCCCCAGGGCTAGATGGGATTCCAGTGGAAATTCTTTGCCCAGTCTTGGCATTGGATCGGAGAGGCACTACCAATGAATGGAGGTCAATGTGTGACAGACCAGATGGTCGGCCGTGGGCAGATGCGTTTCACAAGCAGCATGATCTCGCTCATCCCCAAGGAAGGCCATGACAGACCAGACACAGGTGCGTAATTGGAGGCCAATATCAATGCTCAACACAACATACAGATAGTTGCCAAGTCAATGGCAAATCGCTCCGACCGGTGATGCAAGTCATCATAGGGGCCTCGCAGTGTGGTTTTGTACAAGGCAGGCAATTATATGAGAATGTAGCACAATGTTGCTAGCTGGGGAGCGGCGCACAGGCAGTTGGAGGAGATTTCTGTTTTTTGCTCTTAAATGGCGAGAAGGCTTATGACAGAGTAGACTGGCAATTTCTGGAAGCTGTAATGAGACACAAAGGATTGCCACAACAGTTTATTGGATGGATTTCCCGGCTGTATCAAAATTCGAAAGCCATTTGCTCCTCAACGGGAAAATGGGCCAGCAATGGAGCTCCAAAGGTTGGTGAGACAAGGCTGCCCGTTAGCACCTTACTTGTTCTTGATGCAAGCAGAAGCCTTGCATGCGCACATTTCTGCATTCCGGCCAATGCGTCCTTGGGAATCCCGCTACCGTGTGTCAAGGGAATTAGCCGATTTGGACCTCCAATTCAACGAGATGTGCTTGACAGCCTTTTGCAGATGACACGAGCCTCCTACTGACTGGGATGAGACAAACTTGGATAGAGTCGCAGACTGTTAGAGCGGTTCAACGTTGCAGCAGGGGCACGTACTAATTGGACAAATCACGAGGCATTTGATGGGGGAAGGAGAGCATCCCGACTGGGGGAGAGAGTGGGGTTCCAGTGGTTGAGAGAGGAATACCACACGATACCTAGGCTTCCAAATCGGCTAGTTACTGTCCGGCCACCAAAGCTCATTCGTGCTTAACCGTGTAGCAAGCCACTTGAACCAATGGGGGAGAAAGGCAATTGTCTTTCTCAGCCCGGGTGATCGTGGCCAATAGTGTTCTTTTGGGCAGTTTTGGTTGGTTTTTGCAGGGACGTGGAGCATCAATGTGGACCCATGTGCAGAATCGAAGCCTCTTCTTTGAGTCTACATATGAAAGGAGTAGGCCAACAAGCACGATACCAGGCTAGAGTGAGGTGGAATCATGCATACTGCCCAAGGCTGAAGGAGGACTTGGTCTGGTACCTCCATCAGAGGCAGCTAAAGCCTTGCTAGTGAAGCTAGTGATACGAACCTCGCTCCGGGACTACAAGCGTGGAAAGTCATGCTCAGGGATATTATGGCACGAGTGCGTCTTGCAAGAGCCTCAGGAAGAACGGCAGAATGGGCACGGGATGATAGATGGTGGTTGGCAACGTTTGCGCTAAAGCTACCAGTGGTGCGAGTCTTTCATGGCAAATTGCTGGGAAGCTGGGAGAAACTAAAGATGGCGCTTCCGTCCAATTCCACCGAGATGTAAAGAGGAGTAGATTGACACCCATCTTCTTGCACGAGCTGATGAGTTCCAAAGACGGTAAGCCATTAGGTGATGAGCGAACCCCACAGGTAATCAGGGACATATTCCAGCGATGGCAGAGCTAGGCTGCGTGTGGTGCGACAGTTGGATGAGTTGACATTAGCCGAGGAGGCCCAGCTACGTTGGATAAGACGGTGGGAAGGACAGTAGGTGCGCACAGCCACAGGTCCTATGCAGCAAGCCACTAGGATGCTGATCTTTGTGCAGGACAAGTTACGGCAGACAGGAAGGTGGCAGGCACAGGAGTTTGCTACAGGGATTGGTTAGTTTTGGATGAGTACATATGGTATATATATGACCAAGCAGGGAATGAGGTGCTCGATTCCACACAAGAGACGACGGCCTATTACGTCCGCATTGGGTAAGGATTGAGGCCTTGCCGGATCTAGGGCAGGCTAGATTGTACGAGTCGTAGATATGGAGAGGAAGCGGTTAATGGGATCCGAAGATCAAACATGGTGAGTGGCGGATACTGTATTGGTTTCGCAAAGCGCAGTGAAGGATCTCACCTTTGATCCAAAGGCTTGGAAGTGGAACGCCAGTGAATCCGAAGGAGACTTTTTCAGCTATGAGCCACGTATGGGTCGGAAATTGTTCCTGGGACGAAGATCGGGATCCAAGCTTGCAGACCACCTCCATGCAGCGGGGTTGCCACGTGGCCTAAGTAAAGATTTTGGCAGGGAGTTGTGGACAGGAGCTTGGCCGTCATCCATTAAAGCTTTTATGTGGTTGATGCTTCAGGATAGCTTGGCAATCCGCAGCAACGTAAAGGGGCTACCGTTCCAGGGGTGTGAAGCGTGTGGAACATTGTAGATGGAGCGCCACTATTTCTGGGAATGTGTATGTGCGAGGGAGGTGTGGGCACATGTGCTGCACCTGGTTAAACAGCTTAGCAGAGAGGACGCGCTGATAAGCTGGGAAGTAACGTGTCTGGGGGAGTACGCTATCCATACACCTAAATCAGCCGAGTGTGGATTGTGAAAGTAGAAAGGTGATGAGCGGCCAAGCTATAATCCCGGATTAATGATGCATATTGTGGAGGAGCCACCAGGCATATTAGCAGACTAGTGGTATTTTGTGCGAGGCTGTGCATTGTGGGCAGTGTGGAGGTCAAGGAACGCTAGGGTATTCAAAGGGCGGCGATGGTCCACTCAGTGAGCAGTCACTTTCTTTTGGACAACGCTGGTGTCAGCGGTCTCATTGCATCATGAGTAGCCTGGGAGAAAGGAGACCTAAACGAATGCGATCTAGTGGAACGGCTATGGATACCATGCTTGGGAGTGAAGCGACAAAAACAGATCAGGTGGAGATGGAACCCTCCTCGGTGGCTGCTGGTGGCGTAAAGAGGTGAGCTGTAGTTAGTCCTAGAACTCACTCGGCTAGGCAGAACAGCTAACAATTATGAATACTCGTCTAAGCCTAGGATCAGATAGGCAGTTAATCTAGAGGCAGTGATCCTGTGCGACCTGATTCTATGAGGATGGATGGGGCTCTAAAGACACGGACGAGCTTAATGGACGGGGAGGTGACTCCCTTTCAACTCTCTTGCTCCCAGGGAAGCACTAAGGGAGAGTGGTTTAGTCCATTAGATGCTTATCTCACATTAAGTGCAATGGATGGGTCCCAGTGGACAGGGAGACTACTCCTTTTCAACTCTCCTGTTCCCCAAGGGAACCTAAAGGGAGAGCGGTTAAGTCTGCTTGGCACTAGTCTCGGTGTGAAGGAGTAACTCTGGTCGTCTAAGTAGGATTGTATGGCAGAGTCTAAGGATCCTCCTTGAGGATGATTTTCCCTGTGTGAACCTAACTGAGAAGAGTAAGACTGGCTGTAGGCTGGATTGCCCAGTGGAGTAGAGGATTTAGAACGAAGCTACAAAGCTCCTTAGTGCACTCCAGAGTAGTCCGTAGGGATAGCCAACATGGCTGGATGACATGGCAATTAGGATGATGTGGAGGATGAGGTGGAGGATGACGTGACAGATGAGGGTGGAGGATGACGTGGCAGATGATGTGGAGGATGATGCAGAGGGTGATGTGGCAGATGATGGGGAGGATGACGTGGAGAATGAAGTGGAGGATGATGTGGAGCTGACGTGGAGGATGATGAGGCGCTTTGTACATACAATTTTTGCTAAAGTAGTAGAGATAAGTAGGTGGCTAGGACATGAACGCAGATGCAAAATTAGGAAGAGTGTGCTTGTACATGCCCATGAATAAACACATAAACTTCCGCCATATCAACACGATTGCGAGGTGCCATGCATTTTCTAGGTGTTTTCTTAGTGTTTTGATGAAGATGGGTCGGTGGGTAGCACAATAGGGGATTTTAGAGGATTTGTGTAGATGGGTAGGACTAGCATCATCCAGGGAAGGGTGCCGTAGGGAGTACAGACACGATTCACAGATCTTACCAGTAGATTTTTGTGTGGTTGGCGCTGGGGCGCGGTTTAGGGTTTGTGCAGGGTTGGGGATCTCCGGTTTTTGGAATTGGAGGCAGATCCTGGTGGGCCGTAGGGGGAATTGCAGATGGGTAGCAAGGCTCAGCTTGGATTCGCAGAGGATTTGGGCGAGAGAAGGATTTGTCGGATTGCTTAAACATCGGTAATTAGGGTTCGTTAGGATAGTTAGAGTTCCTCAGTAGTAATTAGGGCTCTAGTGTAGGGCAGAGTCATAGGGGAGTGGAATTAGGGTAGCAGTTTAGGGTGCCAAGACAGGGGAACAGAGGTGGAACAGGGAAGCAGAATTAGGGCTTTGGGCATGGGTACATAGCTAAAACAGGGGAGCAGAATCAGGGCTCTGGGTTAGGGGGCCAAGACAAGGGAGAGGAAACAGGGGAACAGGGAAGCAATGTTGCGAAAGGAAGGGTCTGTGTTCTCGACATGTCGGCTGCGATCAGCAGGTCCTGTCGAAAATTGCAAGGTCTCTAGAGACCTCGAGGTGGTTCATCCGAGGAACTTGGAGGGTGCAATGGAAGAAGCAGAGAGGAGTCGTCGGAGAGAAGCCATGGGAGAATGGTATGTGTTGCACACAGATGGAGCAGTCAAGGAGAACCGAGGGCGCAGCAGGTGCAGGTGCCACTTTGAGTCGAGAGGGAGGAGAATTGGTGAAGGAGACGGTGCAGGGTTTGAAGCGTGCCACCAATAACTAGGCGGAGTATTGGGCGTTGACGATTGGGTTGTTGATGGCTCGCGAGGAAGGAGTGAAGCGGCTTAAGGTGAGGGTTGATTCTAAGCTGATGATGCAACAGGTCAAGGGGGAGGTGAACGTGAGGACGAAGGGACTACAAGTGCTACACGAGTGGGTATATGTGCTGTTAGATGCGTTCCAGGAGGTGGAGATCAGTCACGTGCCAAGGGAGCATAATCAACGTGCGGATCTGTTGTCGAACTATGCGGTCGTGTTAGCCAAGCGAGCCAAAGGAGTGGTTGACGATGACGCTCTGGAGGAGGAGGTTGACTTGGAGAGGGTAGAAGTCAGGCCGATGTTACTGTCCCCCCATTAGAGTTGGAAGGAAGTGTGCGGGCTATGGAGGGATCGCAAGAGATGATGGAGGTGGGTGTGGAGTATTTCAGGAGACTCTTCTCTGTCGAACCATGGTCCCCACGCATGCAGGCTTGTGATGTGGTTCTAGCAGCCATGGATCCTTGCGTGACCACGGAAATGCAGAGGAAACTAGTCCAGCCATTCACAGAAGAGGAGATGCAATTGGCGATGCGCGAATTGCGCCGTGGAGACAGAGCATCGGGCTTGGATGGCATTCCAATGTCGTTCTTTGCGAACTCGTGGCAGCAAACCGGCTGCGATCGATTATGCAAGTGATTGTGAGTCCGACTCAATGTGGATTCGTGAAGGGAAGACAACTATACAAGCACGTGGCGACGATGTTGTTAGCCGGCGAACGCGCACAGGGTCTCGTTGAGGATTACTGCTTGCTGTTGTTGGACGCGGAGAAGGCGTATGACAGAATGGATTGGGCATTCATGGAAGCAGTGATGGTGAAGAAGGGGATTCCATGGACGTTTGTGAGCTGGGTATCTCGGCTGTATCGCCACTCAAAGAGCTGCTTGATCTTAAATGGGAAGAATGAGTCGAATGATCGAGCTGCAAAGGTTCGTCACCAGAGGTGTCCGCTGGCCCCATACCTATTCCTTATGTAGGCAGAGGCGCTCCACGCCCACCTTTTGGCACGTAGACCTAGGCACCCACATGGTATACCACTTCCTGATCAGCTTGATGTCATGGCGGGGGCAAACAGGGTGATCCAGTAGGAGGTATTGGATAGTCTATTTGCGGACGATGCCGGCCTTCTACTAGCAGGAGAAGAGGAGAACCTGGACACGGTGAAACGCTTGCTGGAGCATTTCAACTTAGCAGCTGGAGCAAAAACCAACTGGGGCAAGTCCAAGGGGATCTGGCTTGGGGACGGAGATCCCCCGACCTGGGGGCATGACTGGGGCTTTCAATGGTGGAGAGAGGAGCCACCACGAGATATCTTGGCTTCCAGATTGGAGCACGCTATGACCCGGTACGTCAGAGTGTCTTTGTGCTAGAGTGCGTGGCCAGCCACATTACTCAGTGGGGGAAAAGGAAATTGTCCTTCCCTGCGCGTGCCACGGTCGCTAACAGCGTCTTGGTTGGGAGCCTCTGGTTTTTCGCAAGTGTATGGAGCGTCAACGTGGAGACAATGAAAAAAATCGAAGCTTTATTGCGCGTGTACATTTGGAAAGGAGTTGGCCAACGTATGCGCTACCAAGCCCGCATTAGATGGGAGTCGTGTACCATGCTGAAGTCTGAAGGTGGCCTGGGCTTGATCCCCCCACTGGAAGCAGCTCAAGCGTTGTTGGTTAAGCTGGTGATCAAGGGATTGTCGCCCGGGAATCAACCATGGAAAATATTATTGAGAGACCTCTTAGAGCGTGTATGACCGGCTCGGGGATCTGGAAAAGTGGTGCAATGGGCACAGGACAACGTGTGGTTCCTGGCAACTTCTGCGCTCCGGCTCCCGCTAATCAGGGAATCTTTTTCAGGCAAGCTCCTCGGCACTTGGGAAAAGCTTAAGGATGCTCTGTACCCAGTGGTTCCGGGATGCCATGCTGAATACCTGAGACACCCCGTGTTTCTCCATGAGTTGATGCGGTCAGAGGAGGGCTGGGTCTTAGGTGATGAGAGGATGCCGCAATCATTGCGAGACTGTTTTCCAACGGTGGCACAAGGCTGGGCTGCAGCGGGTCCAATTGCTAGAGGATTTGCAGGCGGGGAAACGCTTTTGGAAGCTCACTGGATTCAAAGGTGGGAGGATCACCCGATACATGCGGTAACGGAGATCGTGTGACACGCGGTCAAAATCCTTGTGTATGCCCGAGATCGTCTGCGAGAAATGGGAGATTGGCAGGAGCAAGGGATCAAAACAGGGGATTGGTTGCTCATTGAGGAACAGGGGGGATCTACGGTGTGGTTTGTGTATGACGTGGCATGCATGGAAGGGGCGAGATTTCGAGTCTCAAGAGAAGACGGTTTGCTGCAGCCACACGAGGTCGCGATCACCCAGCTGCCAGATCTGTCATTGGCACGGTTAGCACGGGTGGTGGACATGGCAAACAAGTACCCCTGTGTGGATCCAAGCGTCCGACATGGTGAATGGAGAGTGTTGTACCTTTTCCGCAAGGGGGTTGTGGAGGAACTTGACTTCAATCCCAAGGCATGGAGGTGGACTGCAAGAGAATCGGGGAGCAGCTTTTTCAATTACAAGCTGCGAATGGGATGCAGACTGCTACTAGGTAGGCGCCCAGTTTCCAAGTTGGCTGACCACTTACATGCAGCTGGACTCCCGCAAGGGTTGAGCAAGGATTTCTGGCGTGAGCTTTGGTCGGGTCTGTGGCCGGCAACAATCAAGGCGATGATGTGGATGCTTCTCAGAATAGTCTGGCTATGCGTGGTAATATCTGGGGACTCCCGTTTCAGGGGTGTGAGGCTTGCGGGACGTTGGAATCGGAGCGGCACTGTTTCTGGGAGTGTGTGTGCGCGCAAGAAATCTGGGCTCATGCATTGCGTGTCGTGAAGCAGGTGTGTCGGTAGGACGCGCTAGTGAGCTGGGAGCTAGCTTGCCTTGGGGAGCACGCGGTCTATGTTTCAAAGTCAGCCGGCGTGTGGGTTGTGAAGGGGAAGAGAGATCTTCCAAGCTTCAATCCGGGCCTTGCTTTAGATACAGTGGAAGAGCCGCCGGGGATGTCGTCGAGCCAGTGGTACTTCATTTGGGGCTGCACCATGTGGGCAATCTGGTGCTCACAATATGCAGGGGTGTTCAAGGGGAGGAGGTGGACGACTCAGCGCACGGTTGTCTTCTTCTGGACAACACTAGTATCGGCAGTTGCCTCCCACCATGAGGTTTCTTGGGAACAAGGGATCTGGAGGAGAGGGATTTACTAGAAAGACAGTGGCTTCCACTGCTTAGAGTGAAACTACAAAGTCAGGTGAAGTGGAGATGGAGCCCACCTAGGTGGTTAGTGGATTCCCATGGATGAGGAACCAGGTGCTTATGAGCTTTCTAGCGATGGCATTGTCTTGGCTGTTGACAGGTTGCCCGTCCGGACGCTAACGTGGGAGATAATGAGGCGAAGGACACAACGGGTGATATGGTAGATGACATGGGTTGTGAGGTGGTGGCTGAAGCGGATGATGAGGTGGCAGTTGACGTGGAGGATGATGAGGTGGTGGCTTATGTGGATAATGACGGGGTTGCTGACGTGCCTGCTGACATGGCTGCTGACGTGGCTGCTGATGTGGCTGCTGACGTGCCTGCTGACATGGCTGCTGATGTGGCTGCTGACGTAGTGAGGTGGAGGCACATGGGCTAAGGTGTACATAGTATTCTTGAGTTAGCTAGCGAAGTAGTTAGATGGCGTAGAAAGTAGGGGGAAAACTTGGTATTATTGGTTGTAATTTTGCCCCATGAATAAACTTCTAACATTCCTCCATATCAACACGATTGTTCTTGTGACGATTGCGTAAACCCTAGCTGCCTTGGCGGTGGGGCATCTTGAATGTTAGATGTTTGCACGGTGATGTCTTGATGACCCTTCGACTTGATTCGAAGGAATTTTTTAGAACTTTTCGACTGTGTGGTGAGTTTTAGGATTGGATGCATGTGCGCCTTGATTGCTCAGGCTTTTGATGAAATTAAGGAGATGTGTGGTCTCTTACGTCTCTCCTCAAGTTTTGGAGTGGAGATTTGGAGTTTCGAAAGGTATGTGTACGATACTAGGGTTCACTCTAGGGTTTGATGTATTTGCGCCTTGATTGCTCGGTTTTTTGATGAAATTTAGGAGATGGGTAGTGAGAATGTGGTCTCTTACGTCTCTCCTCAAGTTTTGGAGCAGAGATTTGGAGTTTTGAAGGGTATGTGTGCAATGCTAGGGTTCACTCTAGGGTTTGATGCATGTGTGCCTTGATTGCTCGGTTTTTTTATGAAATTGAGGAGATGGGTAGTGAGGGTGTGAGCTCTTATGCCTCTCCTCAAGTTTTGGAGCAGAAATTTGGAGTCTCGGATGGCATGTGTGCGATTCTAGTTTTGCTGCATTTGCCCAGAAGGGGTAAAATCATGTGACCCTAAACCCTAAACCAGTGCTGGTTTAGGGTTTAGGGTTTAGGGTCACATGATTTTACCCTAAACCCTAAACCCTAAACCAGTAGATGTTGTTGTTGTGGGTCTGGAGCATGGTCTTACCATGCATGATAAGCTTGGATTGTCATGTATGAGCTGCGAAATCAAGTTATTTGTGTCTTGTTTGAAAGCGATATTGCTGACTCCCTTGTAGCACGGCAAGCGGAGTTTGGGCAAGTCATCAACTGCAATGGTATATATGATGATGCGGATTTCAGCATGGCCTCATCACCATAGCTATCTACGAGTATTACCATGGTTCAGTGGTGGTCCTTTTGGTTAGATATGGCGATTTGGTGGCGTTTGCTCTTGTTTTGGTCTTGCATGTGGGGGTAATGGTCATTGATTTTGTTGAGGAAGCTTCATGGTTAGTCGATGTGTATGTGGATGTTTGTGTGGTCCTTGTGATGGTGGTTGTTTCTGGTGGCATGTGCAATGAATGAGTGACGTTGTGTGGCGACTTCGTGGTGACAAAGATGCATTTGATTGGCTCGTTGCTTGGGTTAGGCACCGCCTACGGGCCTGTGCTGAAAGGTCAGAGGACTAAAGACCCCGAGTGACATGTTGCAGGTTTGGTTGGTTTGCCTAGAAGAAGTTATGCAATTTGCTGGTTCAAGCACTTGTGTATGTGTATGTGGATGGTCGTGTTCCTGGCAACGTTGGTTGTTTTTGTCATAGTTTTTACTATGACTCGACCCTTTACTTTGGGGTTTGACTGTTGTTACTTACCGAGTTGTGTGACGAACCCTAGATGTAGTAGGAAAAGGCCTGTTTAGTGCACTTGGGTATTTAGTGATGGTCCAGCCGGGTGTCATTAGGTATTTGCAGGAAACTCTAGGCGAAGCTAGAACTTACCTTCTAGAAACTCTCCCCGGTTTGACGTTCTAGGTTATAAAGTATAGCTTGTCAAAATAAGGGTTAGGGACACTCCTAGGGTTGACCTAACCCTAGGGTTGCCCTAACCCCATGCCTAATACCCCCCTAGGGGTTAGGTTTAGGGTTAGGTTAGGACAACCTTGTCTCAAACTCATTCACCAACTCCATCGCGTTCTGCAGATTCTCCAATGGTTCCCATGTCGACTCGCATGCCGGGTACCCTTTCCACTTAACAAGATATTCACGTTTACGTTTTCGCCGTCCATGAATGTTTCGCCCCTTTAATATTGCCTCAACTTCAAATTCTTTCTCCTCACCAACTAACTCTGGAGGCGGACGTAAATTATGATATCTATGTGGATGTTTCTCATCCTTGTGGAATGGCTCAGCAAGTTGACATGAAACACATTGTGTATTGTTCCCAACTCTGGAGGAAGATCTAACCCATAAGCCACTTTCCCTACTCGCTTCACCACCTTGTATGGGCCTATGTAGTGCGATAGAAACTTCTTCGAAAGAGTTGTTGGAACCTTCAGGTTTCTGGTACTCAACAATACCATGTCCCCAACCTGATACTCTACATCCCGCCGATGTTTCGTACTGCTGACGATACCTTTCCTGTGCTGCAGCCATCGCTTGACGAGCAGCTTCCCATGTTCGATACAATTGTCCCGTGAACTCTGCTACAGATGGAACTCGATTGCTATCGTCTTTCGGTAACACCATACTCTGAGGAATACCACCCTTATTCCCAGTTAACACTTCCATCGGGCTACATCCGATTGCAGTGTGCATCGAGTTATTGTAACATATCTCAGCCATATCTAAGTGTTCAGCCCAATCAAGTTGATCACCTTGAACATAGCATCTGAGATAGTCCTCGACTTGTCGGTTCACCTCTCCGTTTGACCATCAGTTTGCGGATGGTAGCTGTACTGAACTTGAGCATCGTACCAAACTGCTTAAACAATGTCCCCAAAACTTCCCCGTAAACCGAGGATCCGATCTGAGATCATGGTTTCCGGTAGTCCGCGCTCTTATGACTTCGTGGAAGAACAACTTCGCTGCTTGAATTGCATTCACTGTCTCTACAGTTGGAATGAAATGAGCAACCTTTGAAAACGATCGACTACCACCATGAGCGCGTTAAAACCACAAGATTTTGGCAATCCCATGATAAAGTCCAAAGTAACACTTTGAAATGGCCGCTCTGGAATCGGTATACACTGCAACTTCCCAGCTCGTTTTTGCGATCGGCTCTTTACTTGTTGACATGTGGGGCATGTCTTGACATATTGGCAACATCATCTATCATACCCGGCCAATAGAATCCCTGTTCAACAAAGCCAACGTCTTATGCCTTCCACCATGTCCTGCCAAAGGAACATCGTGATGCTCTCTTAACAGCCTCTCCCTCCATGTCCCTTCTGGAACATAGAGTCTCTTTTCTTTATAATAAAGAACTCCATCTCGTACCGCAAAATGCGCCTGTTTGAGTGCATCCATTCGACTTTCTATTCCTGCTGGAATATTACCATCTCTTCGTAACTGATGAACTTGTTTCCTCTTTGCCACCAGGCTCAAAGCCTCCTTAGCAAACTTGTCCTGAGGATACGCCGTCACAAATTCATCCACCAAAGTTGACATGGGTGCTGACATAATCGAAGATGACCCTTTCCTACTGAGTGCATCAGCTACCACATTGTCCTTTCCCGCTTTATGTTGATTTCAGGCTGAAATCGTGCCAACTTCTGCTGCCATCTAGCATACTTCGGCGATAGCTTCGGCTGCGTTTCAAAATACCTTAGAGTTACACTATCTGTCCAAACCACAGTGCCATGACTTGGAAGATAATGACGCCAATACTCCAAGGAAGCAACAATAGCATACATCTCCTTTTCGTGAGTAGGCCATCGAGTTTGCGCGGCATCTAACTTCTTCGAGAAAAAGGACACTGGATGTCCTTTCTGTTGCAATACACCACCAATTGCAAAGTCGGAAGCGTCACATTCTACTTCAAAGGGATCTTCAAAGATGGGCAACTGCAAAACTGGCTCAGAAGAGATAGCCTCTTTGAGTTTGACGAACGCACGTTGGCACTCTGGAGTCCAATGCCATGGAATGTTTTTCGTAAGATCTGTCAATGGGGCCGCTATTTCCGAGTAACCCTTTATGAATCTTCGGTAATACCCTGTCAGACCAAGAAATGATCTAACTTCATGCACATCTTTTAAAGTCATCCACTCGTAATAGCTTGAATTTTCTTTGGGTCCATGGCAACCTCCCCACCTGAGATCAAGTGTCCCAAGAAATCTATCTTGGTTTGACCAAATGCGCACTTGCTTTCTTTAGCATACAACTGGTTCTCTCTCAACCTCTGAAACACTTTTTCTAAGTGTTCCACATGTTCTCAATTGTCGAACTGAAAATCAGAATGTCATCAATATACACCACTACGAACTCGTCTAGATAGTCTCTAAACACATCATCCATCATTGTGCAAAAAGTTGCTGGAGCATTGCACAACCCGAATGGCAAGACTAGAAACTCAAATGATCCATAACGCGTTCGAAAAGCGGTCTTCTCAATGTCATTCTCTGCTACCCGAATCTGATGGTACCCCGATCTCAAGTCTATTCTTGAAAAATACTTTGCTTTCGATAGCCTATCAAATAAGTCGTCCACTCGTGGAAGAGGATACTTATTTTTGATAGTTATCGCGTTCAGCGCTCGATAGTCCACACACATTCGCATCGTACCATCCTTTTTCATTACAACAAGATAGGTGCACCATATGGCGATCGACTAGGTCGAATGTGTCCTCGACCTAAATTCTGTCAGCTGTCTCTTCAATTCTACTAACTCTTGAGGATTCAACCGATATGGGGCTCTTGCCGGTGGAGACGAACCTGGCAAAATCTCTATCCTGTGGTCCACAACTCGACGTGGAGGTAACTCGGGCGGCAAGTCTTCTGGCAACACATCCTTAAACATGTTCAAGACTTCCAAAATAGGTTCAGGAACAATTCTTGACCATCTCCTATTTTGACTTCACCAGTATCCAAAACCATTGCAAGAAACACACGTTCCCGATGTCTAACTGCCTTACGCAACTGAGTTAAGGTAAGGAACATAGGATTCCAATCCTTATCAGTTAGCGTTTCCATTTTGAGCGTGGTTTTCTAATGTCTTCTTTATCTGCTGCAAGCGTGATTCGATTGTCTCCAGAACCCCTCATTTCGATTACATGTTTATGGAACCATTCCATACCCAAAACAAAGTCAAACCCCGTCATATTCAAGACAACTAAGTCTAGCTTAGCCTTCCAATCTTTGATTTGGACAGGAACTGCCCTTGCTATATTATTAGTATTTTGAGAACCTTTGCCAAAATTGATCTTTATTTCACACATCTTTATTACATCCAAATTCAATCGACGAGCTAGACTAGTCGATATGAAGTTGTATGTTGCTCCAGTATCGATCATCATTCGGACTCGGTCCCCTCGTATCCTTCCTGTCAAATATAGCAAAGGGTCAGTTTTGTCTTGAATAGCGAATAAGGCAGGTTGTGTCTGGCACAACATTACCTCTTCTGACTCATCTTCCGGATCTTCAAGCGTTTCTGGTTCAGCAACTTCCTCTTCTACCATCGCCTTGAAATGTCCTGATTGTTGTGAGGGTGCCGGACACTCTTTAGCAAAATGACCAGGCTTGTTACAATTATAACATTTCACGACCCCGCCTGCGGAACGCGGGGAGCAGACTTTGGAGCCGATCCTTTGGTCTGCTGAGGAGGTGGTAACGCCAATGGTTTCGAAATCCGGTGGGTCTTGATGTGTCCGAAAACTTGGAACTGCCAACAAAGGGACTAACACTTTGAAATGGCCGCTCTGGAATCGGTATACACTGCAACTTCCCAGCTCGTTTTTTGCGATCGACTCTTTACTTGTTGACATGTGGGGCATGTCTTGACATATTTGGCAACATCATCTTTCATACCCGCCCAAACTTCCACACGACAGGGGTACAACCCACCCTAGGGTTAGGCTATCCTTATCGTTGGCAGGATCTTGCCTTTGAGATAGGGGCACGTCACTTCCAAGGAGTTAGTCAGATTCCTTGGTCCGAAAACCTGCCCGGAAGCTCAAAGACATTGCCCGAGTTCACGTTCCGCAGAACTAGTGGTTGAGGCCTTGCTCCGGCCGCCTCAACCACGCCAAGCTAGGAACGACACCTAAAGCTCGGCTAGTCCGTGTATCCTAATCCACAAGGTGAGTCTCGTTGTGGGCTTAGTCAGTTAGGGGTTGGAGTTCCTAAGGCTTGGGTTCCTAATACGGGTTATTTTACCAGATTCCGTGGGGTTTCCAGAGAGGGGATTCCGGGTTGGCACCTGGCAAGCCGCCTTTGTGGCACCAGGTAAAAACTCTGACAATTGGTATCGGAGCGAGTTCTCTGTGGTCAGTAGGACTGCCTTAAGTTATAGGGTGTTTCAATGTTTAGATAACTCTAAATTCTTGTTATACTCTATTGCTTTCGGTTGACATGTCTGTATTCTGCGCAAAGAGTTTGATCCTGTGAGTTGTCAAACTTCGGAGAACACTTGCTCAGTGAGTCGGCGTCTGGGTCTTGTCTTAGATGTGGTGGAAGAGCCTCTAGGGATGTCTTCTTCCCAGTGGTACTTCATTTGGGGATGTGCCATGTGGGCAATTTGGCGCGCGCGCAACGCGGGAGTGTTCAAAGGGAAGAGGTGGTCTATCCAATGAACGGTTGTGTTCTTCTGGACTACACTGGTTTCAGCGATTGCGTCACACCATGAAGTCGCAGGGGCGAGGCGACTTGAATGAGAGAGACCTTATGGAGAGACTGTGGATCCGTTGCTTGGGGTGAAGGGGCCAATCAGATCAAGTGGAGATGGAGTCCTCCCCGGTGGTTGGTACAATCCCCCTGATGTATAATGACGTGGGAGATGAGGTGGCTGCTGACGCGCACAGTGACATGGCAGACGACGTGGCTGTTGACGTTGATAGTGACGTGGCTGTTGACATTGATAGTGACATGGCTGCTGACGTTGATAGTGACGTGGCTGCTGACGTTGATAGTGACGTGGCTGCTGACGTGGATGGTGACATGGACGATGATGTGGCTGCACACATGTGTGGTGATGTGGCTGCTCACGGACCTGGTGACTTGGACATTGATGGTTGTTCTGACTGGGTTGTTGAGGAGGCGTATATCGAGGTAGATAAGGTGTATATAGTAGTTTGACATAGACTAAGAGAGATAGTTAGGCGGCGTAGAACTTAGGGGAGAAAATCTTGGAATTGTTGGTTGTATTTTGCACCATGAATAAACTTACAACATTCCATCATATCAACACGATTGCAGGTGGAGGCGTTGCATGCCCACCTTTGGCCCGTAGGCCTAGACGACCACGAGGCATCCCGCTCCCAAATCAGGGTGCACCGGTACAACAGGAAGTGGTGGACAGCCTATTTGCCGATGATGTGGGACTTCTACTAGCATGTGACATGGAGAATCTGGACACAGTAAAGAGGTTGCTGGAGCGGTTCAACTTAGCAGCGGGAGCTAAGACAAATTGGGGCAAATCCAAGGGGATATGGCTGGGCGAAGGAGATCATCCGGACTGGGGGAATGAATGGGGCTTCCGATGGGTTGCAAGAGGTGCCACCACGAGTACCTAGGCTTCCAGCTGGGCACATGATATGACCGGTAAGACAGAGTTTGTTTGTTCTGGAGCGGGTGGCTAGCCACATTAGCCAATGGGGGCGAAGGAAGCTATCTTTCCCTGCCCGAGCCACAGTTTGCAATAGTGTCCTGCTTGGGCCTATGGTTCTTTACCGGAGCATGGAGTATTAATGCAGAGACGATGCGGAAGGTGGAAACATTGTTGCGGGCATATATCTGGAAGGGAGTTGGCCAACGGATGAGGTACCAAGCTTGAGTCTGGTGGGAGTCTTGTACCATGCCAAAGTCGGAGGTGTGGACTAGGGTTGAGCCCACCAGTAGAGGCGGCTCAAGCGCTCTTGGTTAAGCTGGTGATCAGGGGGCTGTCACCAGGGCAACAGTCGTGGAAGGTCTTGCTGATAGATGCACTAAGGAGGGTGACACCGACTTGGGCGTCAGGGAGAGCAGCACAATGGGCGCCAGACAACGCCTGGTTTCTAGCCACGTCCGCATTACGGCTCCCTGTGCTTCGTGAATCCTTTACTGGGAAGCTCCTGGGCACATGGGAGAAGTTGAAAGAGGCACTGTATCCGATGGTTCCTAGTTGTTGGGCAGATTATTGAGGCACCCCATCTTTCTTCACGAATTGATGCAATCAGAGGAGGGGTGGATGCTAGGAGAAGAGAAGATGCCACAAGCCATGAGGGATTGCTTTAGACGGTGGCACAAGGCGGGTTCATCAGCTCGAGGTCTGCAGACATGGGATCCAAGATTGGCGGCTCAATGGATCCAACGGTGGGAAGGGCAGCGGATATAGGGATCACAGATACCATGAGCCGGGCTATTAAGTCTTTGGAATATGCGCGGATCGGCTGAGGCGGATGGGGGATTGGCAATCGCAAGCCCACAAATCAGGAGATTGGCTATTGTTAGATGAGTAGGGCACTCGTACAGTGTGGTTTGTGTATGATGTAGGAGGCAACGAAGGGGCGAGATTCAGGTTTCTAAAGAGACGGGTTATGCAGCCACATGGTTGGCGATCACCTCATTGCCGGATCTGTCTTGTGCACGACTAGCACGCGTTGTGGATATGGACAGGAAGAATCCATGTGTGGACCCTGGTGTCCGCCATGGTGAATGGAGATTACTGTACCTTTTCGACGAGGGGATTGTGGAAGAACTGGATTTTGATCCCAAGGCTTGGCGATGGATAGGTGGTGAGACAGGAAGTAGCTTCTTCAACTATCAGCCACAGCTAGGCCAGAAGTTGCTGCTGGGTAAGCGTCCTATGTCCAAAATGGCGGATCATCTGCATGCGGCTGGGCTCCTCCGCGGGTTGAGCAAGGACTTTGGGCGGGAGTTATGGTATGGTCCGTGGCCCTCTGTGATCAAGGCCATGATGTGGTTGCTTCTACAAAACAGCTTGGCAGTGCGTGGGAATGTGTGGGACTTCCATTCCAGGGATGTGAGGCTTGCGGAATTTTGGAGTCCGAATGACACTGTTTCTAAGAGTGTGTGTGTGTGCAGGAAGTATGGGCCTGTGTCATGCATGTGGTAAAACAGGTTAGTTGCCTAGAGGCCTTAGTGAGTTGGGAGTTAGTGCGTTTAGGCGAGCACGCAGGTTTCCTCTCAAAGTCTGTGGGAGTATGGGTGGTGAAAACTGATAGGGATGAGCCTCCAAGCTTCAGGCCGGGACTTGCCTTGGATGTGTGGAGGAGCCGCCAGGTATGTCGGCCACACAGTGGTATTTTATACGGGGATGTGCATGTGGGCGATCTGGCGTGCTCAAAACGCAGGGGTTTTCAAAGGTCAGAGGTGGTCAACCCAACGGATGGTGACGTTTTTCTGGACAACTCTTGTGTCCGCGGTTGCTTCACATCACGAAGTGGTTTGGGAGAGAGGGGATCTAAAATGAGAGAGACTTGATGGAGAGGGTGTGGCTCCCGTTGCTTGGGTCAAACTACAAGACCAGGTGAAATGGAGGTGGAATCCCCCAGATGGTTGGTAGATTCCCGTGATGATGATTACGTGGCTGCTTACTTGGGGAATGACATGGTTGCTTATGTGGCTGCTTACGTGGGGGATGAGGTGGCTTACATGGGGGATGACATGGCTGCTTATGTGGCTGCCTGTGTGGCTGCTTACATGGCTGCTTACGTGGCTGAGGATGTTTACGTAGAGGTAGCAACCGAAGTGTGGGCTTGTATATAGAATGTTATGTAGTTAGAAAGGTCCTTAGGCGGCGTAGAATGTAGAGGAGAGAAAACCTGGAAGTGTTTGTTGTATTTTGCCTCATGAATAAACTTCTAAACTTCCAGCATATCAACCTGATTGCATGTTGGGTCATATCAACATGATTGCGCAAAACCCTAGTCGCCTTGGCGTCTAGTGCCTTGGTGGTGGGGGAGATGGAAGGTTAGATGGTTGAATGGTGATGCCTTAATGGCCCCTTCGACTTGATTCGGAGAAATTTTTTAGAATTTTTCGACTATGTGGTGAGTTTTAGGATTCATGCATGTGCGCCTTGATTGCTCGGGTTTTTGATAAAATTAAGGAGAATAGGTAGTGAGGATGTGGTCTCTTATGTCTCTCCTCAAGTTTTAAAGCGGAGATTTGGAGTTTCGGAGGGTATGTGTGCGATGCTAGGGTTCACTCAAGGGTTTGATGCATGTGCGCCTTGATTGTTCGGGTTTTTTCATGAAATTGAGGAGATGGGTAGTGAGGATGTGGTCTCTTATGTCTCTCCTCAAGTTTTGGAGCAGAGATTTGGAGTTTCAAAGGGTATGTGTGCGATGCTAGGGTTCACTCTAGGGTTTGATGCATGTGCGCCTTGATTGCTCGGTTTTTTAATGAAATTGAGGAGATGGGCAGTGAGGGTGTGAGCTCTTATGCCTTTTCTCAAGTTTTAGAGCAAAATTTTGAAGTCTCAGATGGCATGTGTGCGATTCTACGTTTTATTGCATTTGCCCAGAAGGGGTAAAACCATGTGGTAACATTGATGAGGTCATATGAGTAGATGCTATTGTTGTGGGTCTGAACATGGTCTTACCATGCATGACAAGCTTGGATTGTCATGTATGAGCTGCGAAATTAAGTTGGTGTGTCTTGTTTGAAAGCGATATTGCTGACTCCCTTGTAGCCACGGCAAGTGGAGTCTGGGCAAGTCATCAACTGCAATGGTACATATGAGGATGCGGATTACAGCATGGCCTTGTCACCCATGGCTATCTGCGAGTATTACCATGGTTCAGTGGTGGTCCTTTTGGCTAGACATGGCATTGGTGGCGTTTGCTCTTGTTTGGTCTTGCATGTGGGGCAATGGTCATTGATTTTATTAAGGAAGCTTCATGGTTAGTAAACATTAATTTGTTTTGTGTGATGGTCGTGTTTCTAGCAACGTGTTTCTGGTGGCATGTGCAATGAATGAGTGACGTTGGTGTGGCAACTTCGTGGTGACAGAGATGTATTTGATTGGCTCGTTGCTTGGGTTAGGCACCGCTGCGGGCCTGTGCTGAAAGGTTAGAGGACTGAAACCCGAGTGACATGTTGCAGGTTTGGTTGGTTTGCTTAGAAGAAGTTATGCAATTTCCTGGTTCAGGCACTTGCGTAAGTGTATGTGGATGGTCGTGTTCCTGGCGACGTTGGTTGTTTCTATGATGTTGGTTGTTTCAGGTGGCATGCGCACTTGATTAGCTCGTTGCTTGGGTTAGGCACCGCCTACGGGCTTGTGTTGAAAGGTCAGAGAACTGAAGACCCCGAGTGACATGTTGCTGGCACTTGCGTATGTGTATGTGGATGGTCGTGTTTCTGGCGACGTTGGTTGTTCTTTGTGGCACTTACAGTGAATGGGCAAAGCTGTATGGCAAATTCGTATGCACTTGATTGGCTCACTGTTCGCGTTAGGCACCGCCTACGGGCCTGTGCTGAATGGTTTGGCCTCATTTGTTTGTGTTTGCTTTTTCTTTGGTGTGTGCTTGTGAGCTGTGGTTTGGAGATTGAAGCTCGAACAGTATCCGGGCGAGAGACTAGACCCGTAAAGGTCTGAATCGATTATTTTCTTTCTTCGAACACTCAGCGATGCTTGGGTTTAGGGGGATGGGAATAAGAGTAGGTTTATATAAAATCCGTTGGGATGTTTTATGTACACTTGTATTTAGCCCTATGAATAAACTTTAAACATTCTTTCATATCAACACGATTGCGGCGGATTGGATATCAACACGATGCAGCCGGCAATTCATGAAGCTGAGGATCTGAGAGTGAAAAGCATGTAGGAGGCATGCTAGAGGTCCATAGGGATGGCGCCACCCAGCGCTGGGTGTTTCGGGCAGTTTTTCAGGTGTTTGAGAGGTTTTAGGCGAGAGTGTAGCGTAGCAGACAGGAATCAGAGAAAGAAGTAGTTGGGCAACCTCAGGAGCCATTAGGAAAGAGAGCCGTAGGTGAGTTGGGCAGTGGCAGCAGGTAGAGGAGCAGATTGGAGGAGATGTGGTAGCTGGCGAGGTAGGGTTAGGTTGGGCAGAGTTAGAACAGGTGTGGCAGTCAGAAAACCAGAAATTGGGTTGAGTGCTGTGCGCAAGGGCGGGAATTGCAAAAGGGCAGTGCTGGAAAGATCGGATTCGAAGAGGATAGAAGGCGAGGAGCGGATTTGATCAAAAGAGGAAACATGGGTTTAGTGTTCATAGAGATTAGGAAAATTGAAAATTAAAAACAGGGTAAGAATTAGGGTTGCAGGGCAGAAACAAGTATGTGCGGGAAGTGGAAATGAGGACATTGAAGTGAGAAAACGGAGTTGCTCGTTGGAGGTAAGCATAATACACGTATATGCAACAAGTGGTTCTCCTGGCAAGTTAAGTCAACATGTATGGCGATTAGCCTTGCTGGGGGCCAGTTCGGGTACAAGACTTGAGGAACGGTCAGGGGACACGGTTAATGCTGGTTGGGTTTGATGGACATGCGTTCGTTTGTTGATGCATATGTAAGAGCCTAGTCTGGGCCAAGTGGTTGCGTATGTATAAGTGCCAGTTGGGGCCACGGAGAGTAGTCATATGGCGAGAAAGGAAGGTTAGCTTTGCCTACACGGAGGTTGAGGTCAGCAGGGTTGACCGAGGACGCGGAGACAGCGATTGGTGCGGTGAGGAGGAAGCACTTACGAAACTGGAGCAGGAGTTTGGTGAGGAGGAGGCAGTGCAGGAGACAGAAATGTCTGGTACGTGCTTCACGATGGAGCGGCGAAAGACAATCCAAGGGAGCGCAGGTAGGAGCAACGTTGAGCAAGGAAACAGGGAAATGGTGAAGGAGGTGATCCAGCCATTGAAGTTCGCAACGAACTATCAAGCGGAGTACTGGGGACTTACTCTTCGGTCTAATGTTAGCAAGACGGAGGGGTGAAGAAGATTCGAATCAGGTGCGACTCCAAGTTGATGGTGCAGGTGCAAGGGAAAGTGAAAGTTGGACAGACGGTTTACGAGTTCTACATGAGCGAGTGTGCATTTTAATGACCCAATTCGAGAAGGTGGACATGAAGCATGTAGCGAGGGAGCAGAATGCGCGAGCGATAAGTTGTCGAGTCAGGCTGTTATTGGCGTTGCAAGCTCGAGGGGTGCGCGTGGAGGAGACTCAGATCAATGCGGTGGAAGCAGGAACAGAAATCAAACAGTGTTGCGAGGAGTGCCGGACAAACTGGAAGATTGGTTGGTTCGTTTGCGAGGAGACCGTTCGGGCGGGACGGTGGTGACACAAATCCAGGAAGAAGATGACACGGAAGAACGCGTGGTCAAGTTCAAATTAATGGACTGCGAAGGTAAAGAGAGGGTGCTGTTGCACAAGGAAGATGGTGGAGCATGGAGTGGGCTGAAGGTGGTAAGACGTTTGGAGGAGACCTTTCTGATGGCACTGGAACGTATGTGTATGGAGAAGTTCGGGTGGGATTCACATACCTTTGAATTGTTGAACGTGAAGAAGGAGCTATGGAAGTCCTGTGGGCAGGCGGAAGTGCTCCCTCCCTTACCGACAAGGATGGTGTGGAGTTTAGCTGGCAGCAAAGAAGATGCAGAGAGAGAGTGGCACCTGCAAGAAAAAAGCCGGGAGCAGGTTAGCGGATGAGGAAGCATGGCAAAAATGCTGAAGATATGGATGGATCCCAAACGGAGATCTAGTTTGAGAGTGGTAACACAGTGTCAAGTATAAGTGGAGTGTTGTCGGAGTATGAAGACTCAGGGGAGATGCCGGTGTCAAGGAGAGCTAGCAGTCAGGGTAGAACAGAAGGACAAACAGAGAAGGAATCAAACGGGCAGGTCGGAGAAGACAATAAATGTTGAGGAGGTAGTCAATCAGTTTGGCAAAGGTGATCCAAGATGCATTCAAGAACATAGAAAAGACATGGGGGGACCAAGGACAAGGAGCTGAGTGCGGAGGTGTTGAGCAACACGGAGAAAGCTGGTATACAACAGTTGGAAAGTGCACGGGCAGAGCAAACGCAGAGAGGATAAAGAGTAGCAGGAGAAAAGCAAGCAGAAGGCGAAGTAGAGTAGTCCCAGATCGAGCGATTGTGAGAGAGGAAGTTGGAAAGCTACCAACGGGGAGGAACATGAAGTGCGGATTTCTCTAAGTGACAAACCAACGGAATTATCGGATATGCCAGCAGGGGAAAGGAACTCAAGTGAACACCATTGGCAAAAGTTAAGACGAGCGTGTGGAAAGGAAAGGAAACTTTACCTGCATCGTTGAAGATAACAAGGCAGCCTGGTGGGTACTCATAAAGTTGCTATCGCGGATCGGTCTCAACTCTCTAGGATGGAGGAGCTTGAGGGTGGACATCCGGATGGTGATGGATCTAACACTACGCATCATAGAAGAGACTCATGCAGATGGAAGCGCGAGGTACCATGTTCACGCTGATATTTGGAGGTAGAATTCCGCCGATGGCTGAAATAAAAGACTGGATAAACACAGCCCTGGATCCGGGATTGCAGTGCTCTGTAATTAGCATGCGGAATCTAGGCGTGGATGTTTTGAAGGAGAATTGAGTGATGCCATGTGTTTGGATGCTTTGTGGCGCAGGGAACCATTCAGCTAACCCGTCTGGGCAAGGGTGCTTAAATGGATTCCAGAGTGCAGTCCGGAGGACAAGGATCATTATTTGGCGCAAGAAGATGATCTAGAGATTGAACTTTGGGATCTCCCGATTTTTTGCAAAACAAAACCACTAATGGATAGTGGCTCAAGATCTAGGGGCGGCAGAGGTATGGTTTCTAGGAACTAGCCCGGGATGCGAGGGCCAGTGCATATGAAGTTGAGGGGCACTACAGTGGCAGAAGTGCCCAAGGAACTGTCCATTCATGGAGTCAAGGGTGAAATTACCTTGCGAGGAGGCAGACTTGCGTGTCGATTTTGAAGGTGAACGGGCACGTGATAGCAACATGCCCGGTACTAGCAGCAAGAAAGAAACGGCAAGACTGGACAGAGGCAAGAAAACAACCGACAAAACAGACCAACTAGAGGAAGAGGGATGGACAGCGCCAAAGGAAAAAAGGCAGTGTCTTCCCCCAAATCAGGGCAAGTCACACCAGTCAAAACGATAGTGGGCGGGAGTTTGCAGCTTTGCAACAATCCTAAGAAAACGAACAAGCAGAAACCGAGCCGGGTCATGGCACAAACCAACCGAGTACTTTGCAGCCTAGAAGTGCAAAACGGAAGAAGTTTCCAAAGAAGAGAGAAGTCTCGAAGTTAACACAAGGGTTGAAGTTGCATCCGAAACTAGGGAAGAAAGCTAAGAGGACCTGGAAAGCGAAGCTCTCACGAGGAGAAGATCCAACGATCCCTCCAAAGATGCCAGAGCTTCTGGAAAGGGTAGCCCGGCTGAACGAGTTAGGATGGGTGGAGGACATGGGGCAAGTGCCTGACCCACCATCCCCAACAACAAAATGATGGACGTTCACATATTGACATGGAATGTCCGAGGTCTGGCGAATGCGGACACATACGGACAGAGGAAAAGGGAGAAGCTGAGTTTGCACCTGGCTGAGATCAAAGTCGCATCAATGGCGGTAGAGTTTTAGCACTGCAGGAACACCACATAGCAGCGTCAATAATGGGAGGGAAGTTGGATTTTGCCAGGGTACACTCAGTATTGGAACCCAACTGCAGGCAGAACGGGTGGTACGTTGCTATGCTTGAGTAGCAGATGGTCGGGGCTGGTGTCGGGCAGGGCATTTTAATTCGGGGGAGAGCCAGTACGTGGTACTACAAGTGAAAAGAAGCAGCGTTGGGCTGTTGAACATATATGCTCCTACGGATGATCAACAGAGGACTGATTTCTGGAGAGAGCTAAGGGAGAAACTGCCAGACGAGGTGGATGAGTGGATTGCTTGTGGAGACTTCAACATGGTTGAGTCAGAACAAGACACCTCGGACCAAGCAGCATTTCGGCAGTATGAAGGATCAGCACGGGGACAAACAGAGCAACAAGCCTGGCGCACACTGCACAGTGGCATTGGGGATACAGGATTTGTATGGTAGTACGACCTTCAAAGACCACGAGCCTCGCTTTACGCGTTCTGGAGTGATCCAAGGAGGCCGCACTTTGCACCGTCGCTTGGACAGGATTTATGGAACACCATGGTTACTTGGGATGTGTGGTAACATGAAGCGGTGGGAAGGATTTACCTCTCAGATCATGCACCGGTCTCGGTATTTGTAAGGCACCAAGTTAGATCAGCTCTCCCGACCGTCCGTCTGCAATCACCAGACGGTATATCTCCAGCCCGGAGGTGCAAACTTATTAGAAGGAATGTGGTTCGAGAGGAAGGAAGCAGTGGAGAATGGACAGCCGGGGCTATCGGAATATCTCCACACAGTTCGAGAGTATGTAGGGATGGACAATGTGCCAAGCACAACCAGGCATTCGCAGGCATCCGGGCAGTAAGACATAACATGGCAGCTTGTGAGAGGTTGATGAGACGACACCCAGAGAACGAATGGCTGATAGCCAAAAAGAAGTTCTTCTGCGCCACTTGGAGGCATTGGAAGACTTCAAGGTTAAAGACTGCACGAGGTTGAGGGCGCAAAGATGGTACTCGAATGAACGGAGACTCAATGCGGAGTTCTATCGAGCCATCAAACCAACTTTGAGAAGCAAGCTGGTGCTGGGGTTACAGGACAAGGAAGGAATTTTGCAGGATGATGTGGACGCATGATGCATGTGGAACCAAGTATTTTGAATGGCTCTTCACTATGGAAGGATGGATGGCGGAACGTGCAAGGATGTGCGAGTTGGTTTGGCCCTGCTCAGACCTTGTGTGACCCAGGAAATGTCCAACAAGTTGACCCGTCCCTTTACGAAAGAAGAAATGCACATGGCAATGCGGGAGTTATGGAAACGGGATAAGTCGCCAGGACTTGATGGACCCGGTGGAATTCTTTGCCCAGTCATGGCATTGGTTAGGCGAGGCTATGCATAATGAATGGACAGCGGTGTGTAATGGACCAGAAGGTCAGCCATGGGCCGAGGCCTTCACGAGTAGCATGATTACTCTCATTCCGAAGGAAGGTATGGCAGATCCCACGCAAGTGCGCAACTGGAGGCCCATCTCTATGCTCAACACGATCTACAAGATCATAGCCAAGACCATGGCCAATTGCTTCGTCCCATGATGCAGTCATAATCGGAGAATCGCAGTGCGGATTTGTAAGGGGAAGGCAGCTGTACGAAAACGTGGCCACACTACTCCTAGCTGGGGAGAGAGTGCAGGAACTAGAAGGAGACTTCTGTTTGCTAATGCTGGACAGAGAGAAGGCATATGACCGCGTAGATTGGGTTTTCTGGAGGCAGTTATGAGCGCAAGGGGATACCGCAAGTTTCATCGGATGGATGGCCAAATTGTATCGAAGTGCAAAGAGCCACTTGCTGCTAAACGGAAAGCTTGGACCAGCCATGGTACTGCAGAGATCAGTGCGTCAGGGTTGCCTGCTAGCGCCATATTTGTTTTTGATGCAAGCAGAGGCCATGCATGCGCACATGTCCACGCTTCGACCAATGAGACCGATGGGCATACCACTACTAGAGTGTCAGGGGGAATTAGCGATCTGGGACCTCCCATCAGAGGGACGTGCTGGATAGTCTATTCGCAGATGACACAAGCCTCTTGCTAGCTGGGGATGCACAGAACTTGGACAGGGTTCGAAGATTGTTAGAACGCTTTAACCTAGCAGCAGGGGCGCGTACCAACTGGAATAAATCGCGCGGAATTTGGATTGGCGAAGGCAAGCATCCGGACTGGGGAGGAGAGTGGGGGTTTCATGGGTTGAGAAAGGAGCCACGACGCGGTACTTGGGTTTCCAGATTGGAGCAGTTACTGCCCGGCCCGACAAAGTTCTTTTGTACTCAATGCGTGGCCAGTCATTTGAACCAGTGGGGAACGGCAATTGTCATTCCAGCTCGAGTGACAGTCGCTAACAGTGTTTGTTAGGGAGTTTGTGGTTTTTTGCAGGCACCTGGAGCATCAACGTGGAAACAATGAGGAAGATAGAGTGCTGCTCCGAGTATATATCTGGAAAGGAGCGGTCAACAAGGCCTACCAGGCGAGAGTGAGGTGGGAATCTTGTACAATGCCCAAGGCTGATGGGGACTAGGCTTGATTCCACCAACGGAAGCGGCTAAAGCTTTGCTGGTGAAGCTAGTGATCCGAGGTTGGCGCCGGGCGCGCAACCGTGGAAAGTCATGCTCAGAGATATAATGGCGAGGGTGCGTCCGGCACACTCCACAGGACGAATAGCAGAATGGGCACGGGATGACAGATGGATATTGCAACATCGATGTTGAAACTGCCTGTGGTGCGTGAGTCTTTTTGCGGCAAACTACTGAGCAGTTGGGAAAAGTTGAAGGCAGCTCTATGTCCAAAGATGCCAGGGTGCAAAGCGGAATATGCAAGGCATCCAATATTTTACACGCATTGATGAGCTCAGAGGATGGCTGCCCATTGGGTGATGAGAGATCACCACAGGTACTTCGAGATACGTTTAGCGTTGGCACAGAGCAGGGCTGCGCACGGTGCATCAATTGGATGAGCTGACGTCGACAGAGGAGAACCAGACACGTGGATCAGACAATGGGAAGGATCACACATGAGATCCGCGACAGAGTCAATGCTACAAGCTGTGAGGAGCTACTGGTGGCCGAGACAAGTTGCGACAGTCAAGTGCATGGCAAACACAGGAATTTGTAGACGGAAATTGGATCGTACTGGGAGACCAGTGTGGCATATATATGACAGAATAGGCTGTGAAGGGGCGAGATTCCCTGGTAAGGACGGGCTGCTGCATCCCCACCGAGTGAGGATTGAACCATTGCCAGATTTAACACATGCCAAGCTGGTGCGAGTGGTGGACATGGAATGGAAACGTTTAATTGTGGATCCGAGGGTTAGGCACGGCGAGTGGAGGATATTGTACTGGTTTCGCAAGCAGGCAGTAGAGGAGCTTACATTTGATCCAAAGGCATGGGCTGGAATTCGAGCGAGCAGGGGGGGACTTCTTCAGCTATGAGCCGCGCATGGGCAGGAGGCTGTTTCTTGGGAAGAAGATCAGCTGCACGCTGCAGGATTACCACACGGGTTGAGCAAAGATTTCGAAAGGAAGCTGTGGGCAGGCGCATGGCCGTCAAGTATCAAAACCATGATGTGGCTAATGTTACAGGACAGTTTAGCAAGTTCGGGTAATGTGAAGGGACTGCCGTATCAGGGTTGCGAAGCTTGTGGTACACTGGAGATAGAACGCACTGCTTTTGGGAATGTATATGCGCACGTGAGGTATGGGCACATGTTTTAAGGTTGGTGCAACATCTGAGTCGAGAGGACGCTTTGATAAGCTGGGAAATTGCGTGTCTGGGGGAGCATGCATCTCACTTAGCCAAGTCCATCGGAGTGTGGATGTAAAAGCTGCTGGTGTGGAGCGCCCCTGTTTTAATCCCGGCTTAACCATGGACACAGTGGAGGAACCGCCAGGTATTTCTTCGATACACTGGTACTTCGTGAGAGGTTGCGCACTGTGGACCATCTGACGTTCGCGAATGCAGGCGTATTCAAAGGCGAAGGTGGTCAACTCAGCGAGCAGTAACATTTTTCTGGACAACTCTAGTTTCGACGTCTCATCTTATCATGAGATGTCTCGCGAAAGGGGGACTTAAACGAACACGATTTGATGGAGCGGCTATGGATACCATGCTTGGGGACTAAACGGCAGAACCAAGTCAGGCTGGAGGTGGAGCCCCCGAGATGGCTACTGGTGTCATGACAAGGAGTACCCGCAAGGTTAGTAGACACAGGAGTACCCGTGAGGTTGTCAGGTGTGCTGAACATTGAGTCAGTGACTTCGAGCCTAGAGAGAGTGCCCTTCGCGACCTGGTCTTGTAGAACGGAATGAGTGACGGATGGTTCCTGTAAGCGGGGAATGTTTCTCTTTCATGCTTTGGCTCCCAGGGGAACCACAAAGGAGAGAAGTTTGGCTTATTGAGAATCTCCCGATCCTTGTGCTTACAGAAGTGATCCTTCAGGCGGGGAAGCTACGCTCCCTTTCATGCTTTCCTGCTCCCCATGGGAGCATTAGGGAGAGAAGTTTAGCCTGCTCATAATGATGGCTTAGTTACGTGGTACCTTGGTAGCAAGGCGGACACTTTTACAAATACCGTGTGAATACTACTTTGAAGGGACTAGAGAGCTAATACTGGAGAGGTTGACATGGCGGCAGACATATACGTGATGACTAGGATGAAGTCAGGCTGACGGGGATGGCGCAGAGAAGATGACATGGTTGCGAATGTGGCAGATGATATGGCTGTGAACGTGGCAGATGATTATGGCTGTGAACGTGGCAGATGAAGTGGCTGCTGGCGGGGATGAGTTAAGTGGTGTGATGACGTGGCCGATGCATAGATTTTGCAGCAGACTAAGGGAAGAAGAGACTTCTCATGGGAGGAGAACGTGGCGAGTTGACATGACTGGTGCACAGTTTTTGCAACAAAACCAAGGGCTAAGTGGTTGCTGGCGGGGAGGAGTATGCGGAGAGATGACACGACCGATGTACAGAATTTTGCAACAGACTTAGAGGCAAGTAGGTAGACGGCGAGGGAAACAAGCGAAGAAAAACTAGGAAGAAAAATACTTTCTTGTAAATGCACCTTGAATAACCAAATAATCTTCCTACATATCAACATGATTGCCTTGCGTGGCTGCTTGCGTGGTTGCTTATGTGGCTGCTTACGTGGCTGTTTACGTGGCTGCCTACATGGCTGTTTGTGTGGCTTACGTGGGGGATGACGTGGCTGCTTGTGTGGTTGCTAGTGTGGCTGCCTACGTGGCTGCTTGTGAGGCTGCTTATGTGGCTGAGGATGTGAACATAGAGGTAGCAGTCGGAGTGCGGGCTTGTATACATAATGTTATGATGTAGTTAGAGAGGTCCTTAGGCAGAGTAGAATGTAGAGAAGAGAAAACCTGGAAGTGTTTGTTGTATTTTGCCCCATGAATAAACTTCTAAACTTCAGCATATCAACACGATTGCGAGTATGGCTTTCTGGTACGATGTTACTCCTCTTTGATGGGCATTTGCTATACAATTTGCGGGGGATTGCTCTAAGGTTTAATGAGTATCTTCTAAGAGGGCAACTGCAACAATGGTTCTTGTTTATGAAGAGGTTTGGTGTGTTTGCAATAAGTGGTCATTCTGATGCGTATTGGGCATATCCTTGGGCATTTGATGTTTGAGCTTGGTGGATGTGTATTGTATGCTATAGTGGTTGTCATGGAGCTACTTTGGGCATCTGTTGCAGATTGGTTTGGCCTCATTTGTTTGTGTTGCTTTTTTCTTTGGTGTGTGCTTGTGAGCTGTGGTTTGGAGATTAAAGCTTGAAATAGTATCCGGGCGAGAGACTAAACCCGTAAAGGTCTGAATCAATTACTTTCTTCTTCGAACACTCAGCGATGCTTGGGGTTTAGGGGGATGGGAATAAGAGTAGGTTTTTGAATAAACTTTAAACATTCCTTCATATCAACACGATTGCCTAGCCGCCTTGGTGCCTAACGCTTGGTGGTGGGGCATCTGGAATGGTAGATGTTGCACAGTGATGTCTTGATGGCCCTTCGACTTGATTCGGAAGAAGTTTTTTGGAGCTTTTCGACTATGTGGTGAGTTTTAGGATTGGATGCATGTGCGCCTCGATTGCTTGGGTTTTTGATGAAATTGAAGAGATGGATAGTGAGTATGTGGTCTCTTACGTCTCTCCTCAAGTTTTGGAGCAGAGATTGAAGTTTCGAAAGGTATGTGTGCGATGCTAGGGTTCACTCTAGGGTGCGCCTTGATTGCTCATTTTTTGATGAAATTGGGGAGATGGGTAATGAGGGTGTGAGCTCTTATGCCTCTCCTCAAGTTTTGGAGTAGAAATTTGGAGTCTCAGATGGCATGTGTGCGATTCTACGTTTTGCTACATTTGCCTAGAAGGGGTAAAATCATGTGGTAACTTTGATGAGATCATATAAGTAGATGTTGTTGCTGGGGTCTGGAGCATGGTCTTACCATGCATGACAAGCTTGGATTGTCATGTATGAGCTGCGAAATCAAGTTGTTTTGTGTCTTGTTTGAAAGCGATATTGCTGACTCCCTTGTAGCCACGGCAAGCGGGAGTCTGGGCAAGTCATCAACTGCAATGGTACATATGAGGATGCGGATTACAGCATGGCCTCGTCACCCAAGCTATCTGCGAGTATTACCATGGTTCAGTGGTGTCCTTTTGGCTAGACATGCGATTTGATGGCGTTTGCTCTTGTTCTGGTCTTGCATGTGGGGCAATGGTCATTGATTTTGTTGAGGAAGCTTCATGGTTAGTCGACGTGTGTGTGGATGTTGGTATGGTGCGGAGTTGTTCCTTGTGATGCTGGTTGTTTCTAGAGGTTGTTTGTGGATGGTCGTGTTTCCTAGCGACGTTGGTTGTTCTTTGTGGCACTTGTGGTGAATGGGCCAAAGCTGTGTGGCAAATTCGTATGCACTTGATTGGCTCACTACTCGGGTTAGGCACCGCCTACGGGCCTGTGCTGAAAGGTCAGAGGACTGAAGACCCTGAGTGACATGTTGCTGGCACTTGCGTATGTGTATGTGGATGGTCGTGTTCTTGGCGACGTTGGTTGTTCCTTGTGGCACTTGCGGTGAATGGGCAAAGTTGTGTGGCAAATTTGTATGCACTTGATTGGCTCATTGATTCGGGTTAGGCACCGCCTACGGGCCTGTGCTGAATGGTCAGAGACTGAAAGACCCCGAACACGTGTTGCTGGTTGGGGTGTCAGAAGGAGTTATACACTTTGTTGGTTCAGGCATTTACGTTTTGCGCTTCATTGCCTTTTGCTGGTTGCAGTAGTGGCATCTTTTTGAGTCGGCTTACCGGGATTTGAGCTACTAGTGGAAGTGCGGCCCCATGTTTGAGGTGGTAAGGACCACCTTTATTGGCTTGTCAGCGTGTGCGTTGAGCCTAGTACACCCCGAGCGTGAGGCTCCCATGCTTGGAAACGAGTATGGCTATTCTGATAAGGTGTTACTCCTCTTTGATGGGCATTTGCTATACAGTTTGCAGGGGATTGCTCTAAGGTTTAATGGGTATCTTCTAAGAGGGCAACTGCAACGATGGTTCTTGTTTACGAAGATTTGGTGTGTTTGCAATAAGTGGTCATTCTGATGCGTATTGGGCATATCCTTGGGCATTTGATGTTTGATCTTTGGTGGATGTTAATGTGGTATGCTTATAGTGGTTGTCATGGAGCTACTTTGGGCATCTGTTGCGATTGGTTTGGCCTCGTTTGTTTGTGTTTTGTTATTTTTGCTTTGGTGTGTGCTTGTGAGTTGTGGTTTGGAGATTGAAAGCTCGAGACAGTATCCGGGCGAGAGACTAGACCCGTAAAGGTCTTAAATCGGTTTAGGGGGATGGGAATAAGAGTAGGTTTATATAACATCCATTGGGATGTTTTTATGTACACTTGTATTTAGCCCCATGAATAAACTTTAAACATTCCTTCATATCAACACGATTGCTGTACCTTTTCCGAAAAGGGGCTGTGGAGAAACTTGACTTCGATCCCAAGGCATGGAGGTGGACTGCAGGAGAGAATCGGGGAGCAGCTTTTTCAATTACAAGCCGGGAATGGGACGCAGATTGCTACTGGGGTTGAGCAAGGATTTCGGGCGGGAGCTTTGGTCGGGTCCGTGGCCGGCAGCAATTAAGGCGATGATGTGGATGCTTCTCCAGAACAATCTGGCTGTGCGCAGTTAATATCTGGGGACTCCCGTTTCAGGGGTGTGAGGCTTGCGGGACGTTGGAATTGGAGCGGCACTGTTTCTGGAGTGTGTGTGCGCGCAAGAAATCTGGGCTCATGCGTTGCGTGTCGTGAAGCAGGTATGTCAGCAGGACGTGCTAGTGAGCTGGGAGCTACTTGCCTTGGGAGCATGCAGTCTATGTTTCAAAGTCAGCCGGCGTGTGAGTTGTGAAGGGGAACAGAGACCTTCCAAGCTTCAGTCCAGGCCTTGCTTTAGATACAGTGGAAGAGCCGCCGGGGATGTCATCGAGCCAGTGGTACTTCATTCGGGGCTGCACCATGTGGGCAATCTGGCGCTCACGAACGCAGGGGTGTTCAAGGGGAGGAGGTGGACGACTCAGCGCGCGGTTGTCTTCTTCTGGACTACACTGGTATCGGCAATGGCCTCCCACCATGAGGTTTCTTGGGAACGAGGGGATCTGGAGGAGAGGGATTTACTAGAAAGACAGTGGCTTCCACTGCTTGGAGTGAAACTTCAAAGTCAGGTGAAGTGGAGATGGAGCCCACCTAGGTGGTTAGTGGATTCCCACGGATGAGGAACCAGGTGCGTATGAGCTTTTCTGGCGTGGCATTGTCTTGGCTGTCTGACATGGTGCTGACGTGGCTGATGACGTGGCTGCTGATGTGGCTGCCGACGTGGCTGATGACGTGGCTGCTGACGTAGTGAGGTGGAGGAACATGGGCTAAGGTTAGTATTCTTGAGTTAGTTAGCGAAGTAGTTCGACGGCATAGAAAGTAAGGGGAAAACTTGGAATTGTTGGTTGTAATTTTGCCCCATGAATAAACTTCTAACATTCCTTTATATCAACACGATTGTAATACGATTGCTGATTGCAAACCTTAGCCGCCTTGGCGGTGGGGCATCTGGAGTGTTAAATGTTTGCATGGTGATGTCTTGATGACCCTTTGACTCGATTCGAAGGAATTTTTTGGAGCTTTTCGACTATGTGGTGAGTTTTAGGATTGGATGCATATGCGCCTCGATTGCTCAGGTTTTTGATGAAATTGAGAGATGGGTAGTGAGGATGTGGTCTCTTACGTCTCTCCTCAAGTTTTGGAGCAGGATTTGGAATTTCGAAGGGTATGTGTGCGATGCTAGGGTTCACTCTAGGGTTTGATGCATGTGCCTTGATTGCTCGGTTTTTTATGAAATTGAGGAGATGGGTAGTGGGTGTGGTCTCTTAGCCTCTCCTCAAGTTTTGGAGAGAAATTTGGAGTTCTCGAAGGGTATGTGTGCGATTCTAGGTCTTGCTGCATTTGCCTCAGAAGGGGTAAAACTTGTGTGGTAACTTTGATGAGGTCATATGAGTATATGTTGTTGCTGTGGGTTGGAGCATGGTCTTACCATGCATGACAAGCTTGGATTGTCATGTATGAGCTGCGAAATCAAGTTGTTTGTGTCTTGTTTGAAAGCGATATTGCTGACTCCCTTGTAGCAAGTCATAACTGCAATGGTACATATGAGGATGCGGATTACAGCATGGCCTCGCCACCCATAGCTTCTGCGAGTATTACCATGGTTCAGTGGTGGTCCTTTTGGCTAAACATGGCGATTTGGTGGAGTGTGCTCTTGTTCTGGTCTTACATGTGGGGCAATGGTCATTGATTTTGTTGAGGAAGCTTCACGGTTAGTCGACGTGTATGTGGTTGGTGTGGTGCGGATTCAGTCTTGTGATGTTGGTTGTTTGTGCGATTCTAGGTTTTGCTGCATTTCCCAGAAGGGGTAAACCATGTGGCAACTTTGATAAGGTCATGTGAGTAGATGTTGTCATTGTGGGTCTGGAGCATGGTCTTACCATGCATGACAAGCCTGGATTGTCATGTATGAGCTGCGAAATCAAGTTGTTTGTGTCTTGTTTGAAAGCGATATTGCTGACTCCCTTGTAGCCCGGCAAGCGGAGTCTGGGCAAGTCATCAACTGCAATGGTACATATGATGATGCGGATTACAGCATGGCCTCGTCACCCATAGCTATCTGCGAGTATTACCATGGTTCAGTGGTGGTCCTTTTGGCTAGACATGGCGATTTGGTGGAGTTGCTCTTGTTCTGGTCTGCATGTGGGGGCAATAGTCATTGGTTTTGTTGAGGGAAGCTTCATGGTTAGTCGATGGTTGTTCTCTGTGATGTTGGTTGTCTCTAGAGGTTGTTTTGTGTGGTGCGGACTTTTCTTCGTGATGCTGGTTGTTTCTATTGGTTGTTTCTGGTGGATGTGCAATGAATGAGTGACGTTGTGTGGCGATTTCATGGTGACAGAGATGCATTTGATTGGCTCGTTGCTTGGGTTAGGCACCGCCTACGGGCCTGTGCTGAAAGGTCAGAGGACTGAAGACCCCGAGTGACATGTTGCGGGTTTGGTTGGTTTGCCTAGAAGAAGTTATGCAATTTACTGGTTCAGGCACTTGCGTATGTGTATGTGGATGGTCGTGTTCCTGCGACGTTGGTTGTTTCTGTGATGCTGGTTGTTTCTGGTGTCATGCGCACTTGATTAGCTCGTTGCTTGGGTTAGGCACCGCCTACGGGCCTGTGCTGAAAGGTCAGAGGACTGAAGACCCGAGTGACATGTTGCTGGCACTTGCGTATGTGTATGTGGATGGTCGTGTTCCTGGCGACATTGGTTGTTCCTTGTGGCACTTGCGGTGATGGGCAAAGCTGTGTGGCAAATTCGTATGCACTTGATGGCTCACTAATTCGGGTTAGGCACCGCCTACGGGCCTGTGCTGAATGGTCAGAGACTGAAGACCCCGAACACGTGTGCTGGTTGGGTGTCTAGAAGGAGTTATACACTTTGTTGGTTCAAGCATTTGCGTTTTGCACTTCATTGCCTCTTGCTGGTTCAGTAGTGGCATCTTTTTGAGTCGGCTTCCCGGGACTTGAGCTACTAGTGGAAGTGCGGCCCATGTTTGAGGTGGTAAGGACCACCATTTATGGCTTGTCGGCGTGTGTTGAGCCTAGTACACCCGAGCGTGAGGCTCCCATGCTTGGAAACGAGTATGGTTATTCTGGTACGGTGTTACTCCTCTTTGATGGCAAATGCTATAGTGGTTGTCATGGAGCTACTTTGGGCATCTGCTGCAGATTGGTTTGACCTCGTCTGTTTGTGCGTTTGCTTGTTGCTTTGGTGTGCTTTACGGTGTTACTCCTCTTTGATAGGCATTTGCTATACAGTTTGCTAGGGATTGCTCTAAGGTTTAATGGGTATCTTTAAGAGGGCAACTCAACGATGGTTCTTGTTTACGAAGAGGTTTGGTGTGTTTGCAATAAGTGGTCATTCTGATGCGTATTGGGCATATCCTTGGCATTTGATGTGTGATCTTGGTGGATGTGTATGTGGTATGCTATATGGTTGTGATGAAGCTACTTTGGGCATCTGCTGCGATTGGTTTGGCCTTGTTTGTTTGTGTTTGCTTTTTTCTTTGGTGTGTGCTTGTGAGCTGTGGTTTGGAGATTGAAGCTCGAGACAGTATCCGGGCGAGAGACTAGACCGTAAAGGTCTAAATCGATTACTTTCTTTTCGAACACTCAACGATGCTTGGGTTTAGGGGGATGGGAATAAGAGTAGGTTTATATAAAATCCGTTGGAATGTTTTTATGTACACTTGTATTTAGCCCCATGAATAAACTTTAAACATTCCTTTATATCAACACGATTGCACCGGATCGCATCAGAACTCCGAAGTAAAGCGTGTTTGAGCTTGAATATGGGTGACCACTCGGGAAGTCCAAGTGCTCGACTCAACTTTTGTCGTTGCATGTGAACCCTAGTTTGAGGTTTTAGGGCTTACACAATTCACACAAAATTCTACACAGAAATAAGTTACTATGGGCAATAAGTATTATAAACTGGTATTGACATGTTTAGAGTTACACCCTAAACTAACCCTAGACTAGCCCTGAACCGTTTAGGCTTACAACTAGGGAAGTAAACCCTAAACCCTACATAACCCCAACACATAGACGGAAAGCCAAAGGAGAATATTTCACCACCAAAACCAGCCTTAAACCCTTATACCCCAATAGCACAATCGTTTCATAAGCTTCACATCTCACACACTGCAACTAGTTCCTTATTTTATCACATTTATCATTGTAATGTCCTTGCATGGAAAGTGTATGTGTTAACATGAGTACATGGTTACTATAGCTCACTATTACAATGAAATTAGATGCACCAGCATATGCCCACTGTTAAGATGCACTCACTATCATTGCCAACATGCAACCATTGTCTGTCACTATCATTTCTCGTGTATGTGTCAACATGAGTACTACATGGTCACTATAGCTCACTGTTACAATGACATTAGATGCACCAGCATGTGCCCACTGTTAAGATGCACTCACTATCATTGCCAACATGCAACCATTGTCACTGCGAAAGTATACTCCCACTGTCACTGTCATTTCTCATGTATTTTTTACATTGGAAGTAGCATATGTGTCATGCACGAATAAGCCCGCTACAAAGTTTGCATTATGGGTTCATGTGCCAATATGATCTTGTATATTTGGCATCTTTAGAGTTTGTGTCATAAACAAATAATGCTTTAGCTTTATTGTTTACTACCCAAGATGAAACATGTCCTATACATGTAAAATTGTCGTGTCACAAAACTTCCACATCACCACAAACCCTAAACCCTAGAACACAAACCAAAGCAAGAAACCCTAAAGTTTGCAATGACGTGGCAACCCATGTGCCATGTGGCGAACATGCTCTCACCCAAACCCTAGGTCAAACTGCCATGTCACCACAAACCCTAAACCCTAGAGTCATGATGATGTGGCAACCCATGTGCCACGTGGCGGAAGTGGTCCCAAGTCACCTCCCCAAATCCCATGTCAAACTGACACGTCACCAAAAAGCCTAAACCCTAAAGTCCTTGATGCCGTGGCAACCATTCAAACTGCCATTTCACCACAAAACCTAACCCTAAACCCTAAAGTCTGTGATGACATGGCAACCCATTCAAACTGCAATGTCACCACAAAACCTGACCCTAAACCCTAAAGTCTGTGATGACGTGGCAACCCATGTGCCACATGGCGGACGTGGTCTCAGGTCATGTCCCCAAACCCTAGGTCAAACTACCACATCACCACTAACCATAGCGTTGCTCACAAGACTTAGCGTTGCTCACACAGGGTGCTGACGCCAGATGGCCACTTGGCAGCCTCATGTTGCCACGTGTTGGCCATTCGGGTTAAAACTCTGACATTGAGAGCGCTCAATATTGAAACTTGGTTATGATCACATGAGATGGCCATAATCATGAAATATAAAGACTCAAACGGTATCTTAGTGTAGTAACTTGAAACATGTTTTCAAATTAGTTGAGAAATGAGGCATTTCTCAATATATTGCTTGAGGGGCAATGTGGTACTTTCTAGATTACTAGGTGTCTAAAATGAATAGTGTATCTTAGTTCAACATACTGAACTAAATATCTTATTCATGTTTAGAAGGGATCTACTGAATTATGAGATATGACTAAAACATGAAGTTATGGTGGCACTTTGGTGTCATGATAACATTAGTGTGGAAAATAATATCTTGCTAAATCAGTTAGATGAACCAGACACTAGTTCATGATTCCTTTAGTCTCTGAACAAGTTCTTCAGAATACTGTTATAACATTATAGTTCCATCTCAAAACTGAAGTTCGGTTCATGTAAATTAAAACCATGTCTATATTATAGTTGTAGCATTTCGATATATTGATATGATTGTAAGTTTATATCCACTAGTATAACAACTAGTTGGTAAGCTTAGGATTTGAGCGTTAAAACGATCATTATTCATTCGAGAGTATCAATATCGAAATTGCAACTCTTTATAGAATAAGAATTAATTTAAAAAGATGTTTATCAAAACACTAATTGCTCCAATTAGTGAAATGCTATACTTTGGTATAATTGTCATAGTTTTTACTATGACTCCTCTTTACTTTGGATGTTGACTATTGTTACCTACTGTACTATGTTGGCAAGCCCTAAGTGTAGAAGAAACAGGCCTGCTTAGTGCACTTGGATATCTAGTGATGGTCCGGCCGGGTGTCATTAGGTATTTGCAAGAAACTCTGGGCAAAGCTAGCACTTACATCTAAAAAACTCTTACCTTGGTTTTCCATGTCCCGGTTGGATTAATGGCTAGTTCCGGTGAGTTCGGCATGTCGGATATGCTTAGAAATACCCCCAGGTTTGATAGGTTAGGGTTTAGGGGTCGATGGATAACTCACCAAGTATGTTCCCTTTGGGAATGAGAATTCAGTGCTAGCCCACTTATGTAAACAGGAAAACAGGGGGGGGGGGTCTATCACATAAATAAGGTAGTATATAGGAGCGAGGGTTCCTGGGTTCATAACTGAGCTCGTTACTCTTCTCCCGGTGCAAGCTCTAGCTTGTGTCGTCAAGGCACAAACCCTCTGTTGTGCTGCCTTAACTTCCAAATGCTAGGGGTACATCCCACCTTCGGGGTAACTTACCCTTAACGTTGGCGAATCCATGCCTATGAGGTCTTGTCAGAATGCACGTTTCAAGAGGCAGAGGTTGAGGCTTGTCTCTAGCCTCCTCCTCCATGTCAAGCTAGGTGTAGCACTCATGGCCAAGCAAGGCACATCCGTGTCCTTGTCCAACTGTGGGTGTGGGATCTTGTTTGACAGGTTCACATTACCAGTTCCTGAGGGTTCACTAAGGGGCAACTCTTGAATCTAAGGGCTATGGCATGATAGCCCACATCGGGGAAGGCAGTGACATTGGGCTAAATGTCACAAGGTGCAACGCTTGAGGCACGCCTTTTGGGGTTATGTCATGGGCTTGTCGCCAAGGGGTTGGATACTCTAGCAAATAGACATGCTTGTGCTTGCATTAGGGTGCTAAGCCTTGGGCATCCACTTAAGGGAGGTTAGGTCTCGTAACTAGGTGTGCTTTGGCACACTTGGCTAGGGGAGTGTTCTCCTTGGAATCCAAGGGTTGAAAACCTAAGCATGTTAACAGGAGCCCTTTCGTGAGGCACTCGCAAGGTCATGTGCTTAGGGAGTTTGCTTAATAGAACACTCGTGTCCGCCTACGGCGCACACTCTTGTCCTCACTAAGTACTAGCCCTAGTTCTATGGTATGACTTGGCCACTCAAACCCTTAAGGGTTAGTTGTGGTTCAAGGTACCCCTCGTCGCCCTAAAGGAGTTGTACTCCCAAATGAGGGTGATTCCTCAAGGGGTAAGTGACGATGCCTTAGCTCTGTCACGGGGTATGTGTGGAACACATGTCTCCTTGATGGGGGTTAGGGCATGAGCCTGTCTAGGTCTTCTAGGGCAAGGCTCTAAGTCAACTAGGGTTATCCCTCAAGGGTTTTGGGGGTAGACACTCTAGGGAGACTTAGGCTAAACCCTAAGTCAACTAGGCCCTCAAGGGTTCTGGGGGTAGACATTCTAGGGAGACTTAGGCTAAACCCTAAGTCTCCTGTCCACTTGGGCATTAGAGTCTAACCCTAGGGGTCGTTGAGGTGTTCTGAGAAACTTAGCGTTGCTCACACAGGGTGATGACGCTGAATGGCCACCTAGCAGCCACGTGTTGGCCCTTTGAGTTAAAACTCTGACAATTGATATCGGAGCTATTCTCTACGGTCAGTA
>PUQB01000023.1:919786-1065439 GCA_003024785.1 Selaginella tamariscina | reverse complement strand
AGCGTTTGCCGATAACGGGTGCTTGAAGCAGGCACTTCTACTGTTCAGGAGAATGCTGCTTGAAGGCGAGAAAGTTAATAGGATAACACTTACCTCCGTGCTCGCGACTTGCACAGGTATCAGAGAGGCGAGGAGGATCCATGAGTTGGTCAAAGAAAGCGGTTTTGAGTTTAACATACAAGTTGGGAACAGCTTGATTAGCATGTACGCTAGGTGTTCTGGTTTGGAGGATGCCGAGATAGTCTTTCAGAGTATGCAGAAGCAGGACGTTGTTTCATGGACAGCACTACTTGCAGCTTATGAAGAGGATCCGGATCGTGTCTTCGAGGCAGCACGATGCTTCCGAGTAATGCTTCTTCAAGGCGTGGTTCCAAGCAAGGTCACACTTATGACAATGCTGAGCATATTCTCGAGGGAAGAAGCGCTTACTGAAGGCAAATTCATTCACCTGCTTGTTGAAGAGCTGGGACTTGGGACTGACTTGTCAATGGCCAGCAGCCTCATCGGCATGTATGGAGAATGTGGTAGCCCAGAGGAAGCAGCTGCAGTGTTTGAGAAGTCTGGTGAAAGAGACGTGGTTCTATGGAATGCAATGATCACGGCTTATGCTCGAGGTACACATATAGACAGTTGTCCTCTAATATATATACATATAACACGTAAAATGTTATGCATTTGTATCTGTACCCGCATCTGTGCGCGTACTTACACAACCCTGCACCTGCTTTACAGGAGCAAGGGAGGTTTGTGGGATCTCGAGGTTGTTCCAGATGATGTTGCACGAAGGAATGAAGCCCAGTAGAATCACTTTTGCAGCCCTCCTCGATGTCTTTACTGAAGCTGGAGCTCTCCACGAGGGCCGGCTTGTTCACAAGTTTGTCCGTGAAGCTGGCATGGACACGGAAACATCGGTTGGCACCGGGCTGGTGAGCCTGTATGGAAAGTGTGGAAAGCTGGAGGAGTCGAGCCGGGCATTTGAGTGGATGCGAGAGCGGAACTCTACGAGCTGGAACACACTGATGATGGCTCATGCTGCACGGGGAGACGTAGACAGGGTGATGGAACTCTTCCACAACATGCAGCAGGAAGGATTGGAAGTGAACAACGCGACGTTCGTGAGCATTTTGAGCTCTTGTAGCCATGCTGGGGAACTGGACACTGCTTGTCGGTGCTACCGTGATATGGAGCACGACTTCTTCGTGGTTCCAACGTCTGGAGAGAAAGGTTGTCTTGTGGACTTGTTCGGACGGACAGGACGGTTAAAGGAAGCCGAGGAGTTTGTAGGGAGCTTGTGCGAAGACGAAGCAGTCATGTGGTCGACTTTGGCCGGGTCGTGTGACGTGCACGGTGAGTCCGAGATAGGAAGCCGAGCAGCACAAAGGCTTGTTGATTTGGAGCCCCACATGTCATACGCCTACGTTATTTTATCTAACAATATGCGTCGATGTTAATTTAATTCACTTTAAACCCTAGGGTTTCTTGGAGTGGCGGCGCTCCGCGTTTCGTGGCAGGTTTGTCTTTGTGGGCATTGTTTTTTTGCAGATTCTTCTGCGGAAAGGTATGCTGGGCATTGTTGCTTGTTGTCATGCTGATTCTAGCTGTTTACCAGGTAAAGGATGCCGTTGAAGCAGGTAAAACCGCAGGAGAGTGACGAGGAGAGTGATGATACTTCCTCAGACAACGAGGTCGACAAGACTCCACCATCAACCCCTCCGACCAAGGTTGCAAAAGTGCCCCAGAAGGAGGAGGACGAGGACGACAGTGATTCCGACAGCAGATCCATGATAACCAAAAGTGCCACTCCGTCAGCTCCCACAAAGCGAGCTGAACCCGACATGGAAGCGGCACAGAACAAGCCCAAGCAGCAAGAAGATGGTAACAAGCCCGAGTCTGAGAAGAAATCTAAGAAATCCAGGAAGTCGGACAATGCTGGGGACAAGTCGGCTAACGTTGGTGAAGGCAAGTCAGCTAAGAAATCCGACAACGCTGGTGCTAAGAAGTCGGACAACCTTGGTGATGGTAAAAAGTCTGCGGAGGCTGGTGGTGAGGAAGCCGAGCCTAAGAAAAAGTCCAATCCGAAGAAGAAGAAAGAGGACCCAGATAAATGTACTTCGGAAGCCGAGAAACCGGAAGAGAAACATGTAGCGAGGTCGGCTACCAAGAAAACTTGTATGTTCCATCAAAAGGATGAGAGCATTCTTGCTCGCCGGCTGCTCGACGACTTGAAAACAGGTGTAGACTTCCGCACCAAGTTGAAATCGGACAACTATTGGGATGGCGTGCTGCACGGCCTGCAAGGACAGCTTAGCCACGACTTCACAAAGGACCAAATCTACGACAAGAGCAGGCGGATGAAACGTAAGTACATGGTCCAGGAGAAGACTGGGAAGAATGAGGAGCTGCAGACAATCTTGAAGCAGCTCTACGACCGTGAGATACCCAAAGACAAGCGGAAAGGAAAACATTCGGATGTCGAAGAGAGCCAGGAAACATCGGGTCCTCAAGCCGGGAAGGTTCCAGCTGGTGCAGGAAATGGAAATGTGCACAAGGCGGACAAGGCAGTTGCGAATGAGGTTTCACGAATGATAAAGGACTTGGAGTCCACATTATTGGAATCTGTATCGAGTGCCACTGTAGCCGATCCAGTGATAGACTTTGGGAGCTCGCTCTGTACCGGGGTTCTATCTTGGATGAAGAGCCACAAGCTCGGTTCTGGTTCATCCAAAGGTGGCAAAGATGTGAGGAAGCGAGTCTTGGAAGAGAAGGTATGCGTGTCCGTGCATACAGTAGTTAGTCTTGCACAAGGTGTGCGTGCGTGTGTAAACATGACTTATGCAAGTTGAACAGGTTGCGGAATACGGAAACATGAAGAGAAGGCTCAAGTTGGCAATGGACTACTGCGATCTCGAGGAGGAGTTGTTGCAGAAGAAGCTGGGGAATCTTTAAGTATCTTGTAATAAGTTTGTTTAAATCGGATCGGCTACTCTTTTATTATACATGCACATATAATATATATGTCGTCCCTCAACGAGATTTTTAATGCCGTACGTAAGATTTCAATCACATGTCATATAGATTGAATGATTGAATGCAATATACAAGATTCATATAAGGTTTAAGTAGTCGTTTGCCGCGATTTATTATAAGGTAAGCACGTTTGCCGATAAGATTCAAAATGGTGTATGTGTTCGGTTTAATGAGGGAAAAGAAAAAAGAGAAACCATGGTGGGGATGAGATGTGTCTCATACAGTCCAAGATGCCGATCTAGTCATCGAAGTCTTCAAGTTCCTGTTTTCCTCTAGTGACATCATCCCGAGGTGTGTGGGATCCTCGAGCAACATCTTGGCCACGAGATATCCCGCGATAGACCATGTCTGTAGCTTCCTCGCCTGCTTCCCAATGTACCTCCCCAGCTTCCCATCGTAATACTCAGGCCAGCCGTCGAGAGACAGCCTCTGTTCTGCCTGCTCGATTGCTCTCCGAGCCATCTGCGGCCTCCCCGTCTTCACACATGCTGCTGTGAACAGCCACAACAGAACTGCACACAGCCAACCAACGTGTCGTGCTTGTTACAACACACACACACACACACACACACACACGGACACTCTTGCACGTCTACCATCTAGACTAGTGGGTCTCAACGGACGTGGATCATAAACGTACACACGTGAAAATACTCTATAGTATTTATTTTAACCATGCCGTACAATATGCATAGCGAGAAAGTCTAGTTTAGCTTGATACATAGATATACATGTGTGCGTGGTTAGTACGTCTATCTACACAAGCATATCTTCAGGTGTGAATGTGTATGTATGAGTGACATTTAGATACATGCATAGGTTCACTAACACATGCAACTGTACATAGACATACATAATACAATAATACAATCTTGTATATACTGGAGAGTGTGTGATGTCGTACCTGGCCAGGAGCCACCATTGTGGTAACTCCATCTTGTGTTTTTGGGATCGAAGCCGGTTACGATTCTCCATTCATGGCCCTCAATAGCAGGGTAAGAGATCTTGAGCGGCATTTCCCCGACTAGATCCTCCCAGCGCTCCTCGATGAGGTCCATAATCGCCTCGGCCTGATCTGGCGTTGCCATGCAGGAAAGTATAGCAACACAGTTGCCAAGAAGGAACCAGCGGAAATCCATCCTTGCAGGACTCACGTTCCCAATGAAGTATCCTCCTCGCATGGGCATGAAATCGAACAGCCAGTCCGGGATGGATTCGGGAATGACATTGAACTTGTTCACTGCGGTGTGGGAATACTCCTCCGTCTTGTAGCGGTATATGTTGTTCAACTGGTGGTGGTCCAGCCAAAAGTAGTTCCGCATGTGGTAAACCAGTGCATTCAGTCTCTTGTCAATCCGTTCCAGCAGCTCCTTGTTCCCTGGAGCATCCGGCTTAAGCATGGTCTTTGCAGACCGCAATGACATGAAGAACAGAGCTTGAATCTCGATCGGGTAGCCATAAATTCCCTGTGCAAACAGTCAGTACGTTATTCGAGACAATATGCACGTACACACATCTCCACCCCTTTGTTTCCTTGTCACATCAAACGCCATATGCTTACCATTCTCCTGTCCACCATACAGCAGCCGTCGGCGCACAAGAGAGTGGGGAACGTGTCGAATCCTTCAGCTAGGCAGAGCGTGAGAATGAGTTTGATTCCAAGCTGGCAGTCGGGCATGTCGGCAAGGCTATGGTCGCCAGTGGATCTAGTGTAGGCACGTAGAAGGATGATCCACCAGAAGCCAGAATCAATCGGTGCAACTCTCCCTATGGCACTCTCACCAAAATCCGCAATCAGAGTGTCAGTCCTGCGAACTGGGTCATGCAGCACCTTGAAGCTTGCCGGCATAGCTCCCTGGCCAAGTGTGAAGTTGTCGATGCGCTTCTCCCATGCTTGCAGCCGGAGTGCTTTGAGCAAGAAGTTTTTCACAATCTCGGCCTCCCCATTCATTAAAAAGGCTAGTGCGCTGGGCACAAAATCACGAACAAACACCTGCAGGCACACAGAGTGTTGATTCGCCGCTTGAACAATGTGGCAAGCAGACTTACCTGGTTGTAGTTGAGCACTTCCTCAGTGGAATCGTTGGCCGCAATCGTGCCAACAGGCTTGCCACGGAAGTTGACAATAGATCTGCGGAGGTGCTCCCATGCCTCAGCGATCATCGGATGCGGCTCAAAGGAGTTGCTTCGAGGTGAGAAGAGGCCTCCGCTCATCGTCGATCGAACACTAGGGGAAAGGAGCAGAGCCTCGAGGCAATCAGAGCTCTTAACCGTTTCCAGCCGAGGCGGATTTGGGCGCGGTGACATTGAGGGGCTGATTACGGAGGTAGGATCGCTCCGAGTCCGCTCAGCTGGAGCCGAGGACGAGGCCTTGGATGGCACAGTCTTGGAATCCTGCAGCGGGTAGCAGGGATCGCCGTTCCGGAGCGAATCCGCCTCGAGCGACAGCGCGCTGAGGCCCATCAAATCTGGAGACATCTGCCTGGGAACGTGCCGAGCGGAAGAGAATGGGTTCAGAGTACCTTATATAGACCAGGATTTCTTGTAGAATCTAGCAATTTCAATTTCAAGGAGATGGAGATGGCTGTACAGATCTGACAAGCAATGAATCAATCAATTGCCACATAGAGATGGTGTAGGAGAAGAAGAGTGCACACACTGCTATGTTCCGTAACAGCTGCCCTGGAACAAGCAACAACAACGGAAGTGTATATTCTCTCTCGGCCGCAATTCCGACATTGGCCGAGATGCTCTGCTCTGCTTGTAGAGTGAAAGAAATGACCTTTTCCATTTCTTTTCTTTTTTTATTTATTTATTTTTATTTATTTTTTTTCCACTTTGTACGAACAGTGACAAGCAGCCCTAATCCCCTCGTTAATCACCCCAGATTCGCGACAAAGCACATGTAACACGCGCGCTGAGCATGGGGCCAGATACCTCCTTCGACAGATTACTAGCCGTCTGCATCCCAACTTGGGTGACATTCTACTTGTTATTAGTAAGCTTTAAGATAATAATCAATAGTTCGTCATGGTTTGAAGTTTCGAAGGGACGAGCGCATCTGGACCCAATAATTTTTCAAAAGTTGAAGACCGGTTGATAGATAAAGGTTGTATTCTTATCTACTTTGACTAGAGCAGGTATAATACGTCTTGTTTAAGGCTGTATTGGGAAGAATAGTGGTTTGCTTGAAAGGGAGGTGGCCACCAATACGAATCCCCAATGGCAGACAGTATGAATCCACAATAATAATAACTTGCTTATTAACACTTCAACACGAAACCTAAACATGCACACGTCCGACTCTTAGAGTCTTGCCTTGGCCTCTGGAGCAAAGGTGACAATGCCCCTGTAAGCATTCAGAGTAAGAAAATCGTCCAAGTCCTCCTTGGTACACTGCCTAGCAAACAGCCCTGCTGCCTCACGGTACCTCCCAGAGTTGAACTTCTTCTTCCCGATCTCGTGCTCGATCCTCACCATCTCCTCCGCAAGCACCCGACTGAACACTTCCCTCGTCACTCTCACACCCTGCACCGACTCACCATCCAGCACAGCGCCATACCGAATCCACTGCCAGTTCTGCACACGGCTGATCTCAGCCGTTGCAGCATCCTCCATGAGGTTGTACAGTGGCACAGAGCCAGTCCCAGATAACCACGCTGCCACATATTGAATCCCAACACGAGTGTTCAATCGGAGTCCCTCCAAAGTTCTCACTCCACGTGGCATCTGCAGGAGATCTGCCTCCCCGACGCTAACATCCTCTCGCTTCACGTGGAGCTGATTTGCTCGTGGCATGTTGTCGTCAAAAACCTTAGTCACCAGCTCAATCAGTCCTGGGTGTGCAGCCCATGTCCCATCGTGCCCAGCACGCACCTCCCTCAGCTTGTCCACCTTCACCATTGCCAGTGCTGCCTCGTTTGCAGATGGATCATCTCGAATCGGTATCTGTGCCGCCTGTAACAGGTGCATGCACTAGTAAAAGCTGGCAAAGTTACCTACATACGTACCATTCCGCCCATGGCATGCACACCTCGACGATGGCACGTTTGAATGAGAAGCTCCGTGTAGCTTTTCAGAAAATGCTGCGTCATGCCAACTTGAACACGATCGGGGAGGAGACGGTCGGGATGGGCTCGGACAGTTTTGATGAAGCTGAAGATGTAGTCCCATCGGCCACAGTTGAGTCCAGCGGAGTGTTCACGTAACTCGTACAGGATCTCATGCATCTGGAAGACAGCTGGAAGTGTCTCAATCAGGACAGTGGCTCGGATGCTCCCCCGGGGAACAGACGTTTTCTGCTCAGCTCGATCAAATACCGAGTTCCAGACAGCAGCCTCGCGGAGTGTTGCATCTTTGGGAGGTAGAAAAACGGACCATATCCATCGTGAGCAGATCTAAAAACCGAGTGATTGTGGAAGAAATACAGCCCGAAATCAACCAAAGCCCCGGTAGCCGGCTCACCATCAATCTCAATGTGGGCTTCCTGGAGATGCCAGCCTCTGGGACGGACAAACAGAACAGCCGTCTTATCGTTTAGCCGGTAGCTCTTGTTTCTAACCCGATCTTCATAAGCGATCGTCCGTCTCACTGCATCAGACAGATTCACCTGTCCACGGACAATGTTCTCCCAAGTTGGAGAGAGGGAGTCTTCAAAATCAGCCTGTTGAACAAGTCAGTTAGCAAAGCATCTGTGATTACGTATGCATACCATGAAGACTTTGGCGCCTGAGTTGAGAGCGTTGATGATCATTTTGCGTTCCACAGGGCCGGTGATCTCCACACGACGATCGGCAATCACGGCGGGTTCCTTGGAGCAACTCCATTCTTCTGCACGGATGGATTCCGAAGCAGGATCGAATCCAGGAAGCTCACCAGAATCGTAACGAGCCTGCTGCTCCTTCCTGCAGCCCAGTATGTACTTGACACGGGGTCGAAACTCCCTCTCCAGATCGGCTACGAATTGCAGGGCCTCACGACTGAGAACCTTTGACGTCAGTGAAGAATCAAATAAGGGGCCACGGATTCGGACTCCGGCCGGAAAATCGATGGCTCCGTTCTCCATCGCTGATGCTTCAACACACTGGCGGGTGGCGGTGGCGATGATGATGATATATTGATACCTATCGAATATCTATACTGGGAAGCTTCCAGTTTCTAAATTTAGTAAGCTCCATAATTTCCTTAGAATATTCCAAGAATATTTGTATATTGACCTAAACCTAAGTGCTCTGCTCTTAGGTTTGAGAATGGCTGGGAGATGGGAACTCGTTGCGTTCGTGCTGATGCTCCTCACGATTCAATGTTTTGGGGATTGGAAGCGAGTAGCAGGTAAAGTTGCTTTTTCTTTAAAACCCATCGTGATCCGTTGTATTCATCAGGAAATGCAGCTGGTTCTCACGATCCCAAGTACAGAATCGAGTTTCACGAGCCGGATAACGTCTATGTCCCGGTAGGAATATCTGATTCTTCTCTATTTGATGTTTCCTTAGATTGTTTCTTTTCGAAGGAGGATCCTGACACGGAGACAGTTCCTATGACAGACCGAGATGGGAAGAAGTTCGAGTGTTTTCTACCAAAGCAGCTACAGCCATCCAAGGAAGCGCATAACGAGACAGGGATCACGTTGTCAGAAGATACAAAGACTTCAAGAAAGACACCGGAAGAGCTGCTAGAGGTGCTGAAGGACAAATGCGTTAACATGGTAAGGACAAGAAGCTGCGTTCCTTGGTTCGTATTTTCGTTATTTTCAGCACGAAGGTTGGTGGACGTATGAGTTGTGCTACCATGGGAAGTTGCGGCAAGTACATTTGGAGAATAGACAGGTGGTTAACTGCATCGTGTGCGTGTGATGTGGTCCTCATGTAGGGTTGGGTTATTCGTTTTCAGGAAACTCAAGAATTTGTGTTGGGCGTGTACGACCAGGAAGCACGGAAACCTTGCATAAGGATTCTGTGGTGTTAGTACAGAAGGATCCACGCTCTGAAACAGCTGCAAAAAAGTAAGACCCACTACAAAATGAAGACAAGTAATTATTCTTTGCAGATACTATGCACACATGTACACTAATGGCACAAAATGCGACCTCACAAATGAACCACGGAAAGCGGAGGTAAGCAGAGCTTATTCTAAGTATTTGTGATTCAACGGTCAGTGATATCCTTAGATTTGCTTGATATACGATAATAAATTATATCAAGTTGTGTCAACATCATCACGTCAAAAAGCAGACTGTAACCATTTGCAGGTGCGTTTTGTCTGTTCCGAGAGCGGGACTTCGTTGATAAGCTCCATTAAAGAGGCACCCACATGCAAATACACAGTGGTTTTCCAGACTCCCATACTGTGCAAGCACCCGTACGTGATTTTGGTGTGAAGAGCTTATATTAATCTTACTGAGAAGCCGTTTTGTGCAGGTTGTTCCAAGAAGAACGGCATCCATGGTTAGTGATCAACTGCAACGCGGTGGCTGGTGAGGGGTATGAGGAGGATCCTCCGGCGAGCAGCCGAGTAGAGATGCTGCCTGTTGCAGAAGACAGCTGACAACGACAAATACGATTTGTAACAACTGGATCAATCTTTAATCATGCAATTTCTTAAATTAACAACATTCTAATCTATAGTTTCGCAATGTCCGCACTTTCTATTTAGATTATAATGACGGGGTTTAGCGAAGCCTAACCAGGCGGCGGGGATGAAGTCATTAACGCCGCGTCGTGACCACTTGCATGTTCATTAACGCCGTTCATTTTTCTTTTCTTTTCTTTACTGTTTTGTTCTCTGCTGCAGGAACGAATTCCTTTCCTTGTTAGTCACAGAGGAGTTAGTGGCATTGCAGAGAGAGCACCTGCATTGTCTTGTGATAACCATTAAGTGCTTTTGGTAGTGGCAGTCCCTTTTATCTACCTACAAGATAGAAGAATGTATGTTCCAAGAGGTATGGCCTAGTTATGCACACACTTTCCTTCTTTGGCTAAATACTCAGATCCTTGAGAGTAGATTTCTGGATTCCAGAGATCCAGAGGTACATTGTTCCCTTTTGAACCATTTGACTGTTGTTTGTGGGGTCCGCATCAATGGATTCGAACAACTCGACCATGGGTCGTAGGAGGCTACCGGACTTCCTCCAGTCCGTGAACCTCAAGTACGTGAAACTCGGCTATCACTATGTCATCACACATGCAATGTTCCTGCTGGTTGTACCTGTAATGCTGCTGGTGGTAGCCGAGGCCAGCACAATGCGGAGGGAAGACCTGTTACAGCTGTGGCAGCATCTCAAGTACAACCTTGTCTCCGTCCTGGTGAGTTCCGGTGCGCTAGTCTTTGGAGCGACTGTCTACTTTATGTCTTGTCCAAGGAAGGTCTATCTTGTAGACTTTGCCTGCTATAAGCCGGAAGATAAGAGGAAGTGTCCAAAGAAGCTCTTCATGGGCTGCTCCGAGGCAGCAGGAGCTTTCAACCAGAGCAGCCTGGATTTCCAACGGAAGATCATCGAACGGTCTGGACTTGGAGACGAGACGTACCTCCCTCCGCCGTTCTCCGGCTCCCACCGAATCCATGCATGAAGGAGGCACGTCTTGAGGCCGAGAAGGTCATGTTTTGGAGCTCTGGACGGTCTGTTTGACAAGACTGGTGTGAAGCCCAAGGACGTGGGTATCCTGGTCGTCAACTGCAGCCTGTTCAATCCCACACCCAGCCTCTCGTCAATGATTGTCAACCACTACAAGATGCGGGGAAACATTTGCAGCTACAACTTGGGTGGTATGGGGTGCAGTGCGGGTGTGATTTCCATTGACTTGGCAAAGGATCTGCTTCAAGTTCATTCCAACACTTTTGCCGTGGTGGTCAGCATGGAGAATATCACTCTCAACTGGTACTTTGGCAACGACAAGTCAATGCTCGTCTCCAACTGCATCTTCAGAATGGGAGGTGCCGCCATTCTTCTCTCCAACAAGTCCAAGGAACGGCGTCGTGCAAAGTACGAGCTTGTTCATGTGGTGAGGACTCACAAGGGAGCCGACGACAAGTGCTACAGCTGTGTGTACCAGCGTGAAGACGAGGAACGGGGAACTTTAGGTGTCTCGCTCTCCAGGGAGCTCATGGCCGTTGCTGGAGATGCTCTCAAGACGAATATAACCACTCTGGGGCCGTTGGTGCTGCCACTGTCGGAGCAGATACTGTTTTTTTGCAACTCTGGTGGCTAGGAAAGTGTTTAAGATGAAGGTGAAGCCTTACATACCAGACTTCAAGCTGGCTTTTGAGCACTTCTGTATTCATGCGGGTGGTCGGGCTGTTCTTGACGAGCTTGAGAAGAACCTGGAGCTGTCTGAGTGGCACATGGAGCCGTCTAGGATGACTTTGTACAGGTTTGGTAACACGTCTAGCAGCTCCTTGTGGTACGAGCTTGCATACACAGAGGCTAAAGGGAGGATCAGAAAGGGGGACAGAGTTTGGCAGATCGCTTTTGGATCCGGTTTCAAGTGCAACAGTGCCGTGTGGAGGGCTCGGACGAGGATTAAACCCGGGATGGTAAAGAACAATCCTTGGGCTGATTGTGCGGACCGCTTCCCGGTTAAAGTTCCTCCACCCTCTGAGAGATTTGTTTAGCGTTACGTTTTCAACTGTTTCCTTTATGAGTAAATGGATGTTTTCTCTCTTTTATCTTTTATTGCTATCGGTGTCCCCAAAAATAAAACAGGAACTCAGCCTGATTGCCAATATACATGAGCCAACGCTGTACTGTAACAAACGTTGTGGTGTAAACTATGACTCCCAAACAAATGTTAAAACAAAGTTCCTAACCTCATCCTTCCACCATCTCCCGTCAAACGAGCATGCCTCCTCGTAGATGAGTTGCTTTATGTTGTCCTCTGAAAACGTCGGTTGCTCGAAATCAAACTCGAATGGTGCATGGCAGCTTGGCTCGTCATTTATGTCGTGTAAATTGGCCAAGTATGGATGGCTCAATGCTTCCGTCACTACAAACCACGTTTAATACATAAAACACCCCTGGATTTATTATATTATATAGGGTATGCTGAAAATATTCCTTGAAAACTAGGTGGTTTTTATTTGTATAAGCTCCCCTGGTAATCAACTTATTTAACTAATTGAATGCTGTCATATGTGTGTGGACATGCATATTCAACCTCAACCATATAGGTTAGAGATATCAAATGATAAACTGTGAATAACTACTGCTGTTTAAACCCGTCTTACGCTCTGGTTATTTATATGGTTGTGGTATTCTATTCATTTAAATAAATAGAGCTTGCTATAATGTATGAGTGCTTCCCTGAACTTGTTATCACATGCAATATACACACACCGCAACTTTCGAACACACAAAGGCGTCTAATTAGGAGGCTGACTGATATTCGATTTTGCGGATTAAACACAAGCATTCTCTCCACAAGATCAATGGCAAGAGGAGGAATATTGGGAAATCTCTGTGCAAAAGATTGTCGAGGGTACCTCGGTAACTGCCGGACATATCTCCTGGCGTTGTCATTTCGCAGAAATCCCAAGTCAGCGTCTTCAGGAGATCCAATAAGCTGCGAACAAGCACATACACACATGCTTCTTATCATTTATCCTGTAGAGTCATATGCACACAGTACATAGAGCACAAATGATGTTAAGGAATGTACCTCGGTTATGAGACGCAGCTGCTGTACATAATCTCTTCCGGGGAAAAGCGGCTGTCGGTTCAAGAGCTCCATAAATATACACCCGACAGACCATACGTCAATGGCAGCCGTATACTCTGAACAATTTAATAGTAGCTCAGGCGCCCTGTACCAGCGAGTCACAACGTACTCGGTCATGTAGTCGGTCTCCGAAGTGGTGCGAGCAAGTCCAAAGTCACAGATCTTCAAGTCGCAGTTGGCATTTAAAAGTAGGTTGCTAGGCTTTAAATCCCGATGAAGAACATTTGCAGAATGTACATATTTGAGACCTCTTAGGAGCTGGTAAAGGAAATACTGAAATTGAAACAAAATCTCAGAAGTTGCACCAGGAGAAGATGCTCAAGCACTTACCTGACAGTGGTCATCAGTAAGCTGCTGATTTGACCGAATTATTTGATGAAGATCTGTGTCCATGAGCTCGTAAACTACGTAGACATCATTGAAGTCCTCCTTCCTGGGAGGCTTTATGATGTCTCTAATAGCAACAATCTGAAAGAAACACAGAGGATTACGAAAACGAGACTGCAGTTGTCAAGAACCAACTTACATTTCGTGGTCCATGTGCCGTAGAAGCTTGATCTCTCGCAACGTGCGCTTTGCATCGATCCTGTTGTCAAAGGCGTTTCCAATTTTTTTAATGGCAACTTCCTCGTTGGTCTCGCTGTTGACCGCGGAGCTGCACAAGAAAGAAAAGCTCACACGACTTGGAAGAGAAAATGCATGCTAAGCATGAGAATCAGAATCGAGCAAATAGCATTTTATGAAAACCCAAGTGGAATTGAGGGCGGAGGAACTCACCAAACAATGCCGTAAGCGCCACGGCCGTTGGACGGATAGGGGGAACGTACTTAGCCGTGACCTCGAACATATTGCCGAAGATGTTGTATTGAGCATACCTTCCCCGTGAACGGGGACACCGGCAAAGTTCCCTTCGGCTGCTAGAGCTGCGGCGTCCATGGATTCGGCCTGCATCGATCTGGCGCCTGCAACCTATAAACCAACCCTAGAAACTCCCCTCGCTTACTCACTCGAGCTCATACTTCCGCAACAGTGCTGTGGACTTGTCCATTTTTTCCCCTTAATTATTACTAAAACCTTCCGGTTTAGTCTAAACCCACCGGCGGCTGTCATATGTGACACATTTTATTTAGCTGGCAGCCCGCATCACACCATTTTATAATGAACGTGTTGTTTATTTGTTAAGAGAAAAGAATATAATCAGATCCCACGAATAAATGAGGGAGCCAACGTTCTGAAGAGTCCATCTGGGTTGTCTGCATGAACCTGTTAAAGATAGAATGAATTCAAAAAAATTTCAGTCCAGAACTTGCTTACCCAGTGGCCTGCATCCTCCAGCACGTGAAGATCTACACCAGCACCCTCGTGAATCCTCTCTAAGTCTTCGTGAGCCCAACGATGCAAACTCCTCTCTGCTCGCAAGAAGTTGAGGTGGACGCCTTGAGGGACATTATCCACCAAGTCCCTGAACAAATAACCATCAAAAACAGATTTTATAGGAAGTAACACTACCATAGGTTGCTGCCCTCATAAGACCTGTACATTGCAGCTATTCCGTTTAAATCAAAACACCATGACAGGCCTCCTGATTGATTTGGTTTGAGATTGGTTATCATCCACTGAAACCACAAAAAGAATTATAAACACGAATGCACATATGTAAGAAAACAAACTTCACCTTGCAATTTCTGGTGAAATCCTTCACCTAGTAAGGCATCCACAGCGTATTGCCTTGAAGGGACCTGAAAAAAGCTCATATGGAAGGTTAAGGTTACTAAGCTTGAATAACCCTTACTTGTGCAGGCATCTTATACAAAGCTGCAATCAATTCAGCTGGATGATCTTCACCATCTCCTACAGCACGCACTTCCCCTGGAGTTGCATCGAGCATCCAGGCCTATAAGTTTCAACGAAATTAGCATGATTTGAGCTTCACAAGCAGTTTGATTCATTTACGTGCACTGGGCGAGCCAAGGGCTTTGCCGTTTGATCTATCATGCTAAAACCACTGCAAAACAAACAAACAAACATAGCTCAAAAAGCTCTAAATAACCTCCAACTCTACCTTTCCCTCCAAAGCTATGACCACTAAAACACGAGGTGTTAACCTCAGTTTTCGTAGCTAAACATCCAACGTGTTATCAAAGGTTTAGAACAAACAGTTAGACCTTCAACTTACAAGCTTAAGCACGTCCAGTGCTGCAGAAGCAACCGTATGAGCTCCAGGCATGAGTGATGACTCCCCATGACACCGCAGATCCACTAACAAAAACTGAAAAATGCAAAACTCTAATGTAAACATTAATAACAGCTTTACCTGCCATGCAGGAAAAGCTTGGGCTAATCTTCTAGCAAATGATCCTGTAAAACCACCATCCATTCAACTTGGAACTCTTAATGAATTGAATTATTGTACCCCAATTCTTCCTACAACCAAGAATTCCATGAAGGAGAACAGCCGTTGGAGGCTCGCGGCGGCTGACCGGACCTGCAAACGGGAACATCAATATGTTGTACACACAAACAGATATTGCTTACCAGAGGTCCTTGTATAAGATCATAAGCCTGGGAATAAGGATTAGTTCAAATATACTCTTTTGGAAAGCACTTTGTTCACCAGTATTGGGCTAGGTGCTGGCTTAGTCCAAACTGTTTCTTCGACAGTATACTCATGCGTGCATGCACCGCATTTTAGAAAACCAGATCTCCTCGACATTGGCAGGAGAACATGTCTCGCCTTCTGCCAAAAGCGAAGAACTGTCCATCTTTTGTATGAATGCTGTAAACATATACCTCGTGAAAAGAAATTGGGGCAATCGTAGTAGCGTGTTGTTCGTCATGGACGCTCCAAGTTCCAATTCCTGAGTTCATGCCTCCTATTGCCGACTACAATAACTCAACAACAAACAAACGTGTGGCGACGACCACGATGCAACACAGATGCAGCAGTTGCGTTTCGAACCCACGACGTTATGATGAGTCATGCGAAGAACGCGGAAGGGATATGCGAGCGATATTCTAGTCATGGTATTTTGGCTTAGGTTTTGTTGGTTAAGGGAGCTGTTAGGGTTGAATAGCCAGGGCGGCGGATTAGTGTCTCCAATGGTTTGAGATTGGCAAACGGAGGTCTCGGGCCGTTCGGCAGTCACAATGGGGAAGGGGCTCGGGAGCAGCGGCAGCAGGAGTGCCCAAGGCAGAGCTTTTCAAGCGCATTATGCTGAGCTATACTTATGTCTCGATCTGGATCTTCCTCAGCTTCACAGTCATCATCTTCAACAAGTACATCCTCGACAAGAAGATGTACAATTGGCCGTTTCCCATCAGCTTGACCATGATTCACATGGCTTTTGTTCCGCACTTGCATTCCTTCTCGTCCGGGTGTTCAAGCTCGTCGAACCCATCGGCATGACAGGGAGCTCTACGCCTCGTCGATTCTCCCCATTGGCGCGCTTTACTCCCTCAGCTCTGGTTCTCCAATTCGGCCTACATCTACTTGTCCGTCTCCTTCATACAGATGCTCAAGGCCCTTATGCCAGTCGCTGTCTACTCCATCGAGTCCTGTTCAACAAGGAGACGTACAAATCAGAGACGATGGCCAACATGATCGGATCTCGGTTGGGGTTGCCATAGCCGCTTACGGTGAGGCCCAATTCAATCTCTTTGGAGTGACACTCCAGCTGGGAGCTGTTGCATTCGAAGCAACGCGGCTGGTGATGATCCAGATCCTGCTCACTTCCAAGGGAATCTCGTTGAACCCCATCACGTCGCTCTACTACGTGGCACCCTGCTTTGCATTTCTCACAGTCCCCTGGACGTTCGTCGAGTGGCCTCGGCTCCGGGAGACTTCTTCTTTCCATTTGGACACTCTGGTTTTCGGCGCGAATTCGACGTGTGATTCGCTCTGAACCTGGCGGTGTTCCTGCTGATTGGGAAGACATCGGCCTTGACAATGAACGTGGCCGGAGTCGTTAAGGACTGGTTGCTGATTGCATTCTCGTGGTCGATTATACGGGATCAGGTAACCGGTGTCAATCTGCTGGGATACGGTTTAGCGTTTGTGGCGGTGTGTTATAACCATGCCAAGTTGCAATCCATGAAGGCAGGCACAGAAGAAGGGACAGGCCGGGGGCGACGAGGAGGCAGGAGCTGTGCTACTCGAGAGAAGAACGAGCGAGGAGGAGCATCACCACCCCTGGCAAGGAAAGTGGAGACACAGGACTGATCACATGCATACATGTAGCGAGGCTTTTATTTTATGTTTATTTAGGAAAGAGCCAGGCTTGCCACATCAATTCAGCTTTATTTGTTTGCTTTTCAAGTTTGTACTCTTCAGTGTGTCTAGGAATTTAAACCTAACGCACGAGATTAGGGCACGTTGTTTAGGGTTGCTTTCGGAATGTTGGGCGGCCTCTATGGTGATCTGCCTCCACCATCCAGTCCTCGTCATCTCTTCGGTACGCCAGAAGCAGCGTTGAGATCAAATGAATGAATTGCAGCAGCAGAAGAAGCCTCTGGCGAGCACGCGCGGCGCAATGCCGATGATGATGCCTCCATCTGCACTGCGCAAGCTTCAGGTATTCTTGCGCCGCCTCCTTCCGTTCTACGCAATCAGGGAGCAGCAAAGCCCAAGCCTGCTCCTTCAGTCAAACCGGCTCCCGACAGGGAAGTCCTCAGGCCTTCCTTGTTGCCAACACCAGTGGCAAATCAACTTGTAGCTGCCAACTCGTGCGCTGTGGAGGAGTACGATCCGGCGAGGCAAACGACTACGGGAATATTGTCGTGAGCGGAGGAGGAGAAAGATGGAAGAGGAAGTGCGTCGGGATTGGAGCGAAGAAGGCAGGAAGAAGAAGAGAAGAGGAACAGAGAGCCAGAGAGGCCCAAGGAATAGAAACACACATTAGCGGGGAGGAGGCGTGGAAGAGGCGAGCAATGTTGAGTAATCGTGCTGGTGAATCGCCAGCACCACCTCCATCGCCTCCCTTGGAAGATCACAAGCAGAAGAACTCTCAAGGTGGTGGAGGCATGAGTGCTGCACAGAGGATGATGGCCCGCATGGGCTGGAAAGAAGGCCAGGGGCTTGGGAAGCAAGAACAGGGCATAACTACTCCGCTCGTTGCTCGGAAAACTGACAAGCGTGCAGGCGTCATTGTAAATGCCGGTGAGTTCAAAGAAACAGAAGCCGGCGCCATCGCCAACTCCAACTCCAACTCGGGTCGTTTTACTCCGCAACATGGTGCGCATCTTTGAAATAGGTAGTCCGTACAGTATTGCTTATGCTAAGTTGTTGGTATCTTTTAAGGTTGGTCCCGGAGAGGTGGATGCAGAGCTCGAGGAGGAGGTGGCTTCGGAATGCAGCAAATATGGGAACGTAACGAGTGTGCTGATTTACGAGATAATCGAGCAGGACTACAACCCGACGGAGGCAGTGAGGATTTTTGTACAGTTTGAGCGAGCGGAGCAGGCGAGCAGAGCATTAGCTGATCTGGACGGCCGCTTCTTCGGTGGCCGAGTCGTGAAGGGAAGCTATTTTGACGAGGACAGGTTTGCTAGAAACGAGCTCGCTCCGCTTCCCGGTGAGCATTGAGGTCTGTGTAACGTTGGCTACTTTAGTACAAGAGTTTGACGAGTAAGAAAAGACATTGAATCGTAGCTACAAAATGCTTCTTATATGACATATCCCTAAGGACAGAAGGCGATGTTATACGAGGGATTGGTGCAAGTGAAGGTACTGGTGAGATCGTCTTCAGCATAGCTATATGCAGTCGGGCAAGCTGACTTAAAGATCTTGGAATAACCATTCGGAGGGCATTTCGTAGTGAAGCTTCCGGTGCAGCAGAACTGGGAACTCTGGAACTTTGCACAGGCACTCTTGCAGGCGAGGATCTGTCCTGCATTGTTCCTGAGCTGGAGTTCCGAGGGCATATGTGATTGAGATCGGTGGAGCAGTAGGGAGATCCGCAAGCTCCGTGGCCTCCACTGGGTGAGACACTGATAGGAATGTTGAAACCATCTACAAGGCTTACGTCGTAGAAGTCTTTTGCCGTCCCCGTTCAATGTGAACTCTGCAAGCGTTGCTGGAGGGATGCCACCGGCTCCATTGCAATGCAGGCCCCGAGCACAGTCCCCAGTTGAACAGGATCCACGGCCGGTGCTGTCAAACGAGCAACCGGTGCGACCCAGAGGCGACCGGACCAGTGCGGAGGCATCTGGAGTGTTGTTGAGTGGCCGGCTGGTAGTTCGAAGCCTCCGTTTGCTATCATGGAGTTCCCCAGTAGAGCAGGCCAGATGGTGTTGCGGCAGCGGTTGACAACCAGGAAGGTGCACGCATTGGCTGGATATTCAGAAGTGTGGTAACTGCATTCTTCGTGTGGCTTGTTTAAGAATGGAGAGCTTACCGGAATGTAGAAGGACAAGTAGAAGAAGAGTAGATATTGCCGTGGCTGCCATTGCCAAAGAAGAAGATGAAATATTTGAGGGGAGTGGATCTCAGTTTGTGGGTTCTGTTCACCCCTGACAAGTCACGTGCCGCCGGCCAAGGGGTTAAGCATAAATATATAGATCTTTTGACATATTTATTACATTGTTAAAACAATAGACTGTGATAAATTTACTGTGCGCGCGCGCTCGTGAGTCGTGGTACATAAACAAGCAATTTAACTTCTTTTCCACGTTATCGATTTATTACAAATCACGGGGAAGTCTTTGTAATCCATCAGATTCTGGGAAGACGGTCATTTTCCATCATATAGATAATTGCAATGGCAGGATCTGAATCAGAAATCAAACTTCCTCTTTTAACTGGAACTGAGTCACAAGGAACAATTGAGTCAGCACAAGAAACAATTGAGCCTCAGAATTCAGCACGAGGAACAATTGAGGAAGGCAGCAAGTCAGAAATCTTACAAGCTGAGCCAGATATTTTCCTTGCGGAGGCCATGAATAACGAGCTTGGAATTGAGAGTCTTGACTACGATCCCGTTTTCAGTTTTGTCCATGCCAAAACCAGTAGAACCAAGCGGAACCGGCGCCTTTATGGGTATACACGTATGTATATCCTTGGAAGTGATCACTGTAGAGTGTTTTGTATGAATCAGGTATACTGGGGCTACATTATCGAAATGGAGTATCACCATTCTCATTGGACTGCTGGTTGGTAAGTTGGTGTAATTCAAAAAAAATTAAAATGTCGTCAATCATCCCCTTTTGCAGGATTAGCTGCTTATGTGATTGAATCTTCGCAGGAGTTGATTGTGAGGCACAAGGTGGGACGTGTGCTAGCCTAGCCGGACACTAGTACTAATATGCTTCCCTTCCAGAAAGGCTTCACTCAGGAAACGATCGGGAAGAACGTTGTTTTGTCTTTTCTTGGCTTTACTTCCACGAGTGTTGTCCTAGTTATGGTCTCGAGTTGCCTCATCCTTTTCTGGGCTCCTCCGGCCGCAGGTGGAGGGGTGAGCTTGTCGCTTTTCTAACTATGTGCCTTTCTAATCTAATCCATTGTCGTCCAGGTAACACTCGTCATGGCCTATCTCAATGGGAATGACATTCCGGACTTCTTCAGATTCAGCACTCTCATTTCCAAGGTTTCATATGAAGGTTGTGGTGTCTAGAGAGTGGTAATAATCCGTGCTTGCTTGTTGCAGATAGTCGGAACCATATGCAGCATCTCATCTGGCTTATTGGTAGGTATTCTTGTCTATTTATTTTAATTGAGGCATTGTTTCAGGTTGGTCAAGAGGCTCCCATGGTGCACATTGGCGCTGCCATTGCATCCATTCTAACATGGATGCAAGGACCACCGCCTGGTGACAGCAGGACTTCAAGCTCTTGCTGCACGCCTCAAGCCACAACCTTTGTAAGCCGCTCTATCAAACACGGCCTTTACGCAGCAAATGTTTTATGCAGGACTTCTACAGTGATAAAGACAGACGAGAGTTCATTTCAGCTGGTGCTGCTGCTGGGTATGCATAATTACTGCTCTTGCTCACTTGGTTACCTCTTTGTATGTAGGCTAGCAGCAGCTTTTGGTGCACCTATAGGAGGAGTCCTCTATTCTCTGGAGGAGGCATCCAGTTTCTGGTCTAAGAAGGTAGCTCTCGTAAGCCGATGAAAAGCAGCAAGCTAAGTAAACTGTATATGTGTCCAGGTTATGTGGAGGTCATTGCTTTGTTGCACCTGTGCAACAATGGTGTTGGCTTTGATCAATGAATGGTATCAGAAACCTGGTTACTAGTTGTTCTAGCTAATATACTAACTGGTTACAGGCAGTTTTCGATGGCGTTACCTGGAAGTATGGCATTTCGTCAGCTTAAGGTGTGCAGCGGTAGATTGTTTCGTTCTTGTTTGACGGCTTATTCTTTGTTCAACAGGCCGCTTTTGAGATAAGGGACCTGCCACTATTCGCCCTCACAAGCGTGTTCGCCGGAATATTGGGAGCTTTTGTCAACATTGCTCACGACTGGATTGATCGCTTCAGACCCGCCGCAACACGGAAGTTTGCAAGGTTTTCTATTGCTTGCTTACTTACGAGTTTAGTTTACCGCCTCTTCTCTTCCAGGCTCTTTGAAGCATGTGCCATTACTATTGTTTCTGTGGCAGTTATGTACACTCTTCCTTTTGCACTGGGCAAGTGCTTACAAATTCCTGACTATCCTCTGCCTGGTGGGTAAGTGCACATGAAAAGGTTTCTGATTTCCTTTTACTTAGTGCTTTTCTTCCTTCTCCGACCATTAGGAAGATGGATGAGAAGTATTGGCTTAGATACACTTGTGCAAAGGGGAATACAACGACTTAGCTACGCTTCTCTTCTCGCTGCCCCGAAAGGTGCGTATTTATCAATTACTGCCGTATAAATAAATTCTCTCGTACAGAGCATGCAACAGCTATACAACGTGGAAAACAACTTCCCAATTAGAAACTTGGCTCTCCACACGGCAACAGTGCTTGTTTTGTTCATCATGGCATATGGAGCCGCCATTTCTGGTGGCATTTTCATGCCCTCCATGCTGGTAAATTGTATATCAACTGAAAACATTTTAATAATTTATGGTTGTATGTGTACAGGCCGGTGCTTCCTTTGGAGCTTGTATGGGAAAGATATTTCAGCTAGTATTCCCCAAAGAGAACATTCAACCAGGACTGCATGCAATTGTTGGATCAACTGCAATGCTTGGTGGTGTCTTTCGAGCTTCCATTTCTTTGGTACATGATTTCTGTTACTGCGACGTCGTTTGGTTCTGATAAGGCTCTCTACAGGTAGTGATAATGGTGGAGGGAACGGGCGGGATTGATTTTATTCTCCCTATAATAGTGGCGATTGTTATATCAAACTGGGTTGCCCATCATGTTTATCACACTGGTGCTTATGAAGCCGATTTAGAGCGCCTGGGTAAGCATAGCATGTTATATCATCAAAGTTTAACTTTTGGATGGCAGGTGGTGTCTATTTCATGCATGGGAACCTCCTCATCAGATGATAGGCTTGAATGCTGCAGACATCATGTCGCCAAATGTCATCTGTTTCCACGAGGTTCATTCATATATATTTTCATATCATCACTATCGTATTATCCAGAATCCATGTGTTAGTGGTGTGTGTGTGATTCATATCCTGTGCAGCTTTGTAGCAGCTCTAGCGTGTGTTGCTACTAAGCAGCCGTTATGATGCAGGTGGTTGCCGTAAGAGAAGTTGTGGAGGTCCTTCGGAACACACGGCACAATGGGTTCCCGGTTCTGAGGCATAGTGGCAGTGACAGTCGGGACAAGCTGGTGGGTCTGATTCTGAGGCACCAGCTTCTCCTCTTGCTAGAACGTGGAGTATTCATTCAAGTGGACTCTGTACGGTCGCAGAAGTCCTCCTTGTACGAAAAGCCCATCCCAAGGGAGATGGTCACCGTGGAGCATGCAATGCGAGTTTACCACCATTATCATTATCCTCACAGAAGGTTTCTGTCGTCCCGTCCCGAAGCTGTTAACGGTATAGAGCTCACAATGCCAGATTCCGATGCCCAGCCTAAGAAGATTCTGGCCTTGGATCTTAGGCCATTTATGAACCGAGCTCCATTAACGGTAAGTGTCCAAACATTAATGATTTGCTGTTTTTGTAAACCATCGAGACCATGTAGGTACGTCGGGAATGCTCTGCACAACGTGTCTACATCATCTTTAGAACATTGGGACTCCGCCACCTTTGCGTAACCGATTCTCACAACAGGTGTGGTGTTCTGCTCTCTCTCTCACACACATCCCCTTGAAATCTCTGTATATCATAAACAAATGTATGGCCCCTCCGAAATAACGGTATGGTCCTCATAAGATCCTGTGTGCATTACAGAGTGATTGGCATCGTAACGAGGAAAGACATTGCAATGGCTCAGAAGCAAGGGTTGATGAAGAAGTCGCTTCAGCACTGGGATTCAGACACGCGGAGCTTTGCGGAGCTGGAGACTGAAACCAACAGGAACAGGAACAAGCTCTTTAACCTCCCATAAACTTGGTGTTTTGAGTTATTGGTTTCAAAATAAATTAAGAACATAACGAGAGTATATTGTGAGTGGAGTGAGGAATATTCAGGTTCGTACCATCATGGACAGGGGATCGAGCGCACACAAGACAAGCCTCTAGTCTGTACGCACGATGGACGGTACATCACAATCGGCTGTTGAGCAAAGCACATTTTGGGTGATGCAATGGTGACGATCGACCAAGTAGGCCCTTAGCGCTCTGGACTACATGGAATTTGTTCACGGGTTGTGCTGGTGGGCGATTGCCTCAATCGCCATCCGCTACGCCTATGCTCAGCCAGGTACTACTCTTCAGAAACAAATTTCTGCTTTAGTGACAACCTTGTCACCAGGTTTCTTGAGCTTGGACTGTGGAGGAAACTCCACATACGCGGATTCCAGTACCGGGATACACTGGCAGCCGGACCAAGCATTTATCTCATTCGGTGCCACCAGCAGTGTCATACACCAAGTACCCAACGCCTCCCTCGCGGCTCCCTACAGGAACTTGAGATCCTTCCCTGACTCCACGACCACCAAGTTCTGCTACTCGTTTCCGGTGAACGCTAGCCAGCGGTATCTTGTCCGAGCAACTTTTCTATACGGCAACTATGACGGACGAAATACCCCGCCCCAGTTTCGTATCTTTGTCAACCTCACCGAATGGTCCGAGGTCGGAATCGACAACTCGGACGAGGATGTGTTCCAGGAGATGGTCCTGCTCTCGACTGGTAGCCAGCTGGATGTTTGTCTCGTCCGAGGTACTGCCGGCGTGCCTTTCATCTCGACTTTGGAGCTCCGACAGCTGATTGGTTCCATGTACTCGGTCCCTTATGAAACTCGTGCTTACCTCAAGCACATTGTGAGAATCAACTTCGGTGCCCTCGCAACGGACGACATAAGGTACATATGTAATGTGAATTGCAACTTGAGAATGACTGTGTAATCGGATAGATATCCGGATGATCCCGTGGATCGAAGGTGGCAGTCAGATCTAACAAGGCCCAACAACTTAGCACGGGAAGCTCCTGGAACAGTTCGAGTGAGCACAAACAGGAGCATCACAGTGGCCACGGCTGCAGACAGACCACCGGAGAAAGTAATGCAGACAGCCGTGGTGGGAAGCAGAGGAAACATAACTTACCGCTATCTCATACACGAGTTCCCGGCCTTTGCATACGCGAGAACATACTTTGCTGAGATCCAAGAGCTCAAGACCACGGATGTGCGGGCTTTCACATTCATGCTTCCAAATGATACTTTCTTTCGCGGCCAAGTCGTCAACTTGAAGAGTGATATCGGTGCGTTCAATGCGTACGAGCCTGGATACGACAATGTCAGCTTGCGCAGTATCATCAACTTCGGCTTTCAGAAGTCTGCCGACGCAAACCTCGGCCCCATATTGAATGCCATGGAGATTCTCAAAAATCAACCAGCAACCCCCAACAAACTCGGACGACGGTGAGTATCGCATGCCGTTTGTTTTGAGATTTTGATATGTTGCTGGTATTGCAGTGGAGGCTCTGAATGAGTTTGTTCAGCAGTTCCAGCTAGCTGGACAAGGTGATCCATGCAATCCGGTCGCTTGGGACTGGCTAAGTTGCAGCGCTGACGCATCACCCAGGATAGTTCGAATGTATGATAAATAATGATAATAAATAATAACAAGGTCATCCAGACGGGACTGACTGCGTATTCTAGATCACTGTCCGGTAGGAAACTGAGCGGGACAATTCCCACCGGAATTACTACAATGACAAGCTTGACTGCCATGTAAGATCGCATCTGTGTTTCTCGCTCCTTTTGTCACTATTTTGAATCTTCTCACAGCGATCTTAGCAACAACTCCTTGTCTGGAACCATACCTGACCTGGGTCGTCTGTCAGCCTTAAGACAACTGTACTTTCTGTCTGTTATATGATTTCAAATATAACCTCGACAATTGTTTGGTTCTAGGCACTTGGAGAATAACATGCTAAGTGGTAGTTTTCCAGCTTCTCTCGCAGCCATTGAAAGTCTTCAAGAGCTGTAAGTATTTTCATCCGTTTCGATTTTCATGCCTTGTGGCTCCTCTACGCTTAGGTACGTCGCCAACAACTTTCTAACGGGAAGCGTACCGGCAGATTTGGTGTCAAAGCGGGGCTTGGACTTTCAGTAAGTTATCACAATAACAACCTTCTGTGTACCGTATGCGCGTGTGCAGTTTCACCGAACCAGTTAACTCTGTGTAGGTACTCTGGAAATCCGGGTCTGTGTGTATCTGATTGCTCCAGCAATCAACGTCCAGGAAAGTGGCAGCCCTTGTCGGCGGTTTACTGGGTGGCATTCTTCTCTGCCTGTTAGCACTCGCAGCCTCGTGGTATTTCTGCTTCAGAAGAAAGAAGGCATCTAAACCTGATAAGTCAAAGACCACAAACCGTAAGTTATCATTATTTATTCTCAGGCTCAGCTCTCTGTTGTTGGTGTACATGCAGAGGAATCGTTCACGTCTATGATTTCTAAGTATCATTCCTACGCATCCGACGGTGGAAGCGTCGTCCAGGAACAGCAGAGCTCCGATGAGTATGGTTATACGTACCAAGAACTAAAAGAGGCATCGGACAACTTCCGAAATGAAATTGGATCCGGTGGCTTTGGAACTGTGTACTATGGCAAGCTCAAGAGCGGCGCCGAGGTTGCAATCAAAGTCTTGTCGTCTAAGTCTCATCAGGGAACCAGGGAGTTCTGCAACGAAGTAAGTTATGAACAATGTTGGCGAGTGACTGAAAAGAGTGTGGGCAGGTGACGCTGTTGTCGAGAATACATCATCGTAACTTGGTTTCCTTTCTCGGCTACTGTAACGAAGGCAAGGAAAGAATCCTCGTGTACGAATTCATGCACGTAGGAACACTACGGGACTGTCTTTATGGTAACGTATCGTAGGCTGTAGCAGGAAAGTTCGATGACTCAGCTTTCTGTTTTACCAGCCGAGGTCGATAGAGAACATCTCAACTGGATAACGAGACTCAAAATCTTGCTGGATGCTGCCAAAGGTACTTTATGGTTATGTATTGCTAGTGAAGTGCCGTGCCTTGTTGTTTCAGGCTTGGATTACTTGCATACAGGATGCAACCCCAAAATTATTCACAGGGACGTAAAGAGCAGCAACATTCTCATCAGCGACAAGAGAGTTGGCAAGGTGGCTGACTTCGGCCTCTCAAAGATGACCTCCGAGGAATCCAGCCTCGTGTCAACTACAGTTAAAGGCACCGTGGGGTATCTAGACCCAGAGTACTACATGACCCAACGGCTCACCGAGAAGAGTGACGTGTACAGCTTCGGCATTGTGCTGTTGGAGGCTATATCCGCAAGAGAGCCTCTGAAGCCAGAGCTTTTTAAGCCAGAATCCAACATAGTGCAGTGGGTGAGTTGATGGAAAACTAGTTAAACAGCAGTTTGACACCGTTTCAGGCTCGCGTAGCACTCCAGAAGGGCAACATAGAGAGCATAGTGGATCCGACACTTAGCGGCAGCTACCGGATGGATTCCATGTGGAAGGCAGCAGAGACAGCAATGTACTGCGTGGAGCCGTATGGTATGAATAGGCCAACCATGAACGAGGTGATACGGGAGCTTGAGGAGGCTGGCCAACTGGAGCATCCAACAGGAGAGGATGCCAATCAAGAAGAGCATCATGCGGGTCGTGGCTATCACCTGGACGGACCGAGGAATCCACTGCAGACCACCTTGGACCTGTGATTGTCACAAGCGTATATATAATAAAGTATCAAGGCAACAAAGCAAAGCGAAGGGTTTTTTTTTTCAGGTCATTTTGTTGATGGAGATGATCTGTAATTGATCCGATTTAAGTAGATCTGAAAGACGAAATCAGGCATTATGGCGCTTCCGGGTTTCTTCAGGAGAATGCTCGGCCACTTGGGACTGAGGAGAGAAAACGAAGACAACACCAAAAGGCAGGACGCCAGAAGAGGAATTGGTGGATTCACTACCAAGATGGCTGTTCCTATTGTTGCTGCTGACGGGCCTGTCATCTCACAGTGCAATTATGGCAATGGTGGAGTTCAGGTAAGTGGCCCTTGATTGGGACAATTCTCTTAATCACAGATTCCTGCCCCTACTAGGGACTGAGGTGGTATTCTGAGCTCCTGAGAGCGGACGAGGACGGAGATGTAGCTCAAGAGTTTCTCAAAGAATCAAGCTACATTTCTGCAAGGGACAGTAAGACAAGGTTGAGACTGGAAGCTGAAAAGTGGTCCAGACCTGTGAAGCTAAAGGGACCTTTATGTGCTCTGGATGGGAATGTTCATCAGTTTGTGGAACTTGGCGGAGATTTATACTGGGCTTAAAAGTTTGAAGAAGCAACTCGCAATTTTTTGGAATTTAGATTATTTAGTTTGGCTCGTTTAACAATCGTATTCCCCAGGCCCAGGTAGTTCCTCGTACACTCTCTTGAAACGTTTAGCACTACCAAACGACCAGCAAGGAGGAGATGCCTTCTTGGAGTTTGGTTGTTGACCCTGAAGTAAAAAACATTCAGTTCTTTACATATACTAACATGTGTTTGCCTCTCACCAAAGACGAAACCACCTGATACCAATAGCAGGACCAGGAGACACCAAGCCGACATTGCCTCGTTCGTGCTCATACGAGATGAATATCTGCCAACTTTCCAGTTTTGCTACATCATCAACAAAGGGGGAACATCCTTTACCTTCTCTCTCTCTTCTCGCTTTGAGTGGGTGAAAGAAATGACTGGTTGGTTCATTCTGCTCGACTCAGCTTGCTTCCCTATAGCTGCCACTGCTTTATATTGCCCAGCTCCAGGTGTAGCTGTCATTGCTGTTACCTTGCCATGCTGTTTATCATATATCCATCCCTTAGTACCTTACACAGTATTGGTTGTTATGACAAACCCGGAAGCGCTTGTCCATTGGGAATTTGATGGTTGGAGCAGTCCGGTTTTCAGAGTGTAGTTGATCGCCTATTGATGATCTTAGATCACAAACGACTGGTCCAGGCGACTCGATGCCATACATGCTCTTTGGGAAAAGGCCCAGTTTCAGTTACAGGCTGAGTGAGCCAGAGAAGAAAGCTCTCACCTTGTTGAAATCAGGACTCAGAAAGACTTTCTGCTGCTGTTTCCTTGTTGCGGAGCCAATCACGGCCTTCTCTGGCGACTTTTGGTAGGACAGCACCTGAACCGAAAGAAAACAGAAGTCACACTGCATGGAAAACCGGGGGTGCTCACCTGTTCTCCAAAGGAAGACGCCCGGTTATAAGCTCCAGGCCCAGGCGCGTCTCCTCCTTTGAATCTCTGTTGGGCATTTAACATAATGATGGTGCAAGATTTAATGCTAGCTTAGCTTACCGTGAACCGTCTTGCCAATGGAAATCCTACTTCGGTGCAGTTGGAATAGTCGGATTTGACTTGCTTCCCAATGGATGGAAGAAGTTCGTAAGCAGGACCTGTAAGCTTTATGTGAGGCTAGCTTGTTGAAGCACGCACGCAGCTTACCTGGGCTTTCACCGGGAGTCAATTTGGCAAGCTCTTGGTCAATGTATAACTGCCAAGTCTCACTGAAGTTTGTAAGGAAGTGAATGTAAATCTTTTACGAACCTTGTGCATGCCAATCCGGTCTCCAGTCCCAAATCTTACGGACGGCTCGGTCAGCCTCGAGGAAAGAATCTGCAGAGGACAGTTGGAAGAAAGGGATGACCGGAAGCAAACCGAACCTGAGGTCCAAACGTGGATTTAGTATATCGACGCCTGGCCACTGGGGGCTTAATATCGAGCACTGGCGGCTGCTCCCTGAGAAGACACTGGATGCCTTGCTACCCCCATTCCTGTGAAATCATGCTCGTCTTCTACACTTGATTCCAGCTAATCCATTGGAGGCGTTAGGGCTCACGTCCGCCAATCGCGTGAATATTCCGCCGCGGCCGCCACACTAGTTTTTAGGGCATATTCTTTAGGTTTAGCCATGGCGGAGTCGCAATCCTTTTCTGAATCCGAAGAGGAGGAAGAGAGGCCGCTCATTGAAGCTCGCAAGGATGCTGTGTTTGATGTTGCAGGTATGCACGACAAGATGGAGGATCTCAAGTGGCCCAAAGAGGTAGGGTGGATCCATTCTTTAGCCGTGGCGGTGGACAGTGGCGAAGATGCCGTGAATGTGGAGGACGATCTGGCCAGGGAAATGTCCTTTTATGCTCTCGCGCTGGAGGGCGCTCGGGAAGCATATGACAAGTTTCAAGCTATGGGCATTTCGTTTCTCCGGCCGGATGATTACTATGCCGAGATGGTGAAATCGGACGCCCACATGCTCAAGGTGAGGGATAGGCTTCTGACGGAGAAGAAGCGGATTGAGGAGGAGCAAGAGAGACGCAAGGCTCGCGAGGCCAAGAAGTTTGCAAAGGAGGTCCAGGCCGAGAAGATTAAGGAGAGAGCCAAGCAGAAGAAACAGGACTTTGAAAATGTCAAGAAGTGGCGGAAGATGCGAAAGGACAGCGATTACACCGAAGAGTGAGGAAGATTTTCCCGTGGATGCCCAAGATGCTCCCGCTGGAGCCAAGAGGAAGCAGACTAGTGCTGCTCCATGGGACCGTTCTGGAGGGAAAGCCAACGCTAAACAGATGCGCAAAGGCGGAGAAAAGAACAAGAATAGGCATCAAAGGGATTCCAAGTTCGGATATGGAGGTATGTTCAATAACTGTGATACAATGGTACCTAATTGTAATTCTACGTTACAGGGCGTAAGGGACTCAAAAGAAGAACACAGCAGATTCGGCAGCGGATATGTCCGTTTTCAGGAAGGGATATGGAGGAGGGCGTCCACAGAAGAAACAACGGCGGAAGTAGTGCCAGAGATCGGATTCGTGTTTATCTCGGAGGCCTGACATTTCTGACACGTTAATCTCAATGGATGACACGTTAATAAGTATTTTTGATAATGTCAGACTCTCGTCGTTACGCACGACAATCTGATTGGATAGGGTTTTTGATAATACATATATCAGTGGATATACAAATGGCAAAATGAATTACATGGCAGCTACTGCAACTGGCTGCTGCTGATTTTGTTTAGTCATCAATTTGGCTTCCGTGAGAAGCTTTGTGAGTATGGGGCGTGATGCGGACTTTGCCTGCTTGAGATTTACTGTTGGAAACTGCAGTCAGAGAGTTTGGAGGAAAGTGGGCATGTTGTTCTTCTGTAGGTGGAGAACCACTTGGCTTGCAAGTAGTCGGCTTTCCTCCATGGTGGAGCATTAAGTGCTGCCTTCTGAGCGACAGCCTCATCGCAGCAGAAATGATTGGCAGCAACCGCTGTAGATGCTCACTCCCCCCACAAACACAAGGGGAATATTGTCCAGAATTGATATGTATTGTTTGCTTGGCCGTGCAATCTCGAACTGCATTTTGAAGTCGAGGTCGATGATGATCCTTTTGTTGGGATGGGCGAGAACATCTATATATGCGTACTCTCCTGCATGGGCGGACGTGTTTTCCAAATGAACAAGAAATCGTAATGTAATATATACTACCTTGGGAGAGACCACTGGATTGGTTCCATGTTGACTTGCATACACCCGCATTGTGTCCCATTGCTCGAAGGTTGCGCATCACAAATCTTTGCAATCCAAGGGGTTTGCTGAAGAATTGCCTTGTCAGCTTGCTCCTTGAGCCTTTCAACTGTGTACTGAAGATTTGTCAACTCCTCGTCCTCGCACAACTGAATCAAATCATCAAATACGACGCTATATTCTACAATATGTAACCATACCTGTTGAACGATGGTGTTGAGTTCCAGTGAAAGTGCATTGTTTGCCTCCTCAAAACCATCGGTTGGAGTTTGTCGTGGCCTGCTTGTCTCCTCCTCTTCTACCATCTCAGCAAGGAAATTTGAGCATGACGGGTCATCGTCGTGCTCGCTCCACTGCTATCATAAACTTCTAGCATTCGGAAACAGTACCAGGGACAAAGGATTTGTGACAAGTTGGCATGCTAATCTAGAACTACTTTCTTTTGTGCAAGAGGCAAGGCACCAAAACGCTCCAGCACGCACCGCTTATCTACCAGCAAGGAGAATGAAAACTTGCATGGCGCCAGCCTTTTAATGTATAGTATATTGGAATATAAGCATCAGTTAGGAGATCCGGCAGAGAATATCTCCATTCGGAACATTCTTTTTATACGCATTAGCCCAACCATTAGGAGAGATTTTGTACATGTGTGCTGTATAGTATCCTTGTTTTTGAGACGAGCGTCTCGTGGCTTCCCGTCTCTACAATGTGCCCCTGCTGCAACACAGCAATGTATTGTGCATTCTGGATGGTAGAGAGGCGGTGTGCTACTATAAGTGTTGTCCGGGATTGCCTGTGTAGAATATCATCTAGTGCCTTCTGTACCACCCTCTTGACTCTGTGTCCAATGCGCTTGTTGCCTCATCCAAGATGAGGATGGCTGGATCCTTGATAACCGCCCGAGCAATGGCTATCCTCTGCTTTTGCCCGCCGGACAGTTGAAACCCGCTCGCCCCACACTGGTGTCGTAACATTGAGGCAACCTGCTTATGAACTCGTGTGCATTTGCCACCTTGGCTGCAGCTACTATTTCTGCTTCGCTTGCATTCTCCTTGCCATAGGCGATGTTATCTCTAATGCTCATCGCGAATAGGGCAGGTTCTTGCTGCACAAGGCCTATATACCTTCGGATCCATCTCACATTATACTCCTTGATATTAATACCATCCACGAGTATGCTTCCAGAGTTTGGATCGTAGAATCTTAGAATTAGCTGGACCACCGAGCTCTTGCCTGATCCGCTGGAACCTATCAGTGCAGTACTTGTCCCCGCTCTCACGTGCATGTCAAACTGTGACAGTACTGTCACTAGCGGCTGCTTGGATAGCAGAAGTGCACGTTGATGAAGTCCAACTCCCCAAGGATTTTCTCTGGCTCCCGGCTCCCGGAGTCGTCAGGATTGACGTCGGTGTTCCTAGTGATAATCCTGTTGAGAGCACAGAGAGAAGCAATAGCTTTTACAATGTCTGGGAAAAGGCTAAGTGCTTCTGCGAGCACATAACCGGTCCATGCTAGGATTTGAAACACCTTGAGGGCTTCTGAGTAGCTTGCTTTGCCATCTCTCACCAAGACAGACACATACCACAGTCCAGTTGCATTTGCCAGATGCAGTCCGCACTGGGAAAGTCCAAACAAGATGCCACCTTCCTGAGCTTTCTTGAAGCTCATTTTTAAAGGCCCGCTCAGCTGGTGCTTGAATGCTTGGACTACCCTATCCTCCCCACAATAGGATGCCAAGGTTCTTATGTTGTTGACTGCTTCCCCAGCCACGTTGCTTGCCTTTGCGTGAAGCTTTCCAAGGTCTCCAGCGAAGCCTTTGTGCATAAACCCTTGCTGGCAAAGTTAAAGTAAGTAGAGTTTGTTAAGCAGAATGTAAAATGTACCTTCATGGATCCACCAACCATCGAAAAAGGAAAGGTTACAATTGTTACCACTGCCATCCTCCACTGTATCTTGAATCCCAATGCCGTAGCCAAGCAAATAGATGCAGTGTACTGAAGCAGCAGGCATAATCTATCGCCGATGGCTGTACAAACACTAGTGGCATTAGAAGCGAGCTCGCCCGTCACTGTGTTGCTGTTGTTCTCTTCGTTACTGAACCACTCCACCTCATTTTGTAGGACGGCTGTAAAGCATTGAATTCAGCTCTTAAAACTAGTATCATTCATAATCTAGTTTACCCTCCAAGGCTTTCTCTTCCAACTGCTCACTGATATTTTCTGCAGCTTTTGCATAGAGGTAATGCTGGATGGTGTTTGTAACGATGGCCGTGCCACCTAATCCAGCAATGATTGCACACCATATGTTCACCGTACGTTTAGAGTCCGGTTTGTAGTAGAGTTGCACAACTTCAATCAAGAAGAGTGCAAATAAAGGGTTGATGCAACCTGTGATCAGGGCTCCTATGCTTCCTATTGACAACCCAATCCAGCTTCGTCCCATAAGCTTACAAAGCGTGCCAAGTGGCAACCTCTCTTTTCCTGTTATCATGGGAGGACCGGTATGTGGTCTCTTGGCATCAACAGAAGAAGGCGGCAATGGAAGCTGCGGCAAAGGCGAATCTTCCTTCCTGCAGCAGCACAAACCAAACAAGCAATGAACAGGTTCGCCTAGAGTAAACATGCTTACTCGTACTTGCTGTTTAATATGCTTGGCTTTGTTAAAGCTGCATAAGCTCCGTCCTTCGCTACAAGCTCCGCATGTGTACCGAGCTCAACAATGCTTCCGTTTGAGAAAACTGCAACGCTGTCTGCATTTAGAACGGTGGACAGCCGGTGGGCAACTGTCAGTGTGGTGCGGCCCACAGAGACGTGATCAAGAGCTTCTTTCACTATCTGTTCTGACTCTACGTCCAAGGCGCTGGTGGGCTCGTCCAACAAAAGAATGGAGGGATTCTTGACAATCATTCTTGCTATTGCAATTCTCTGCTTTTCACCACCGGAAATCTGCATCCCGTCCCTTGTCCTAACTACACATTATTTCTTAAGTCAATACTCGCCATTTGGAGCCCCACGCCTCACCTGAGTGAGCCCCTGAGGAAGTTCCATGATGAACGCATAGGCATTTGCCGCTCTTGCTGCAAATTCGATCTCCTCGTCTGTTGCATCGGCCTTGCCCAACCTGATATTCTCTTTGATGCTGGTGCCAAACAATGCAGGTTCCTGACCAACCACGCCGATACTCATTCTCAACCACTTCAGTTGCAATTCCTTTATATTTCTTCCATCGACTCTAACCTCACCTGAAGGAGATTATATGCTTAGTGTCTCTTAATTGCTATGGAGATTCTCACCGGAGGTGGGGTCATAAAACCTCTGGATGAGCGACAACACTGTGCTCTTTCCTGAACCGCTACCACCAACAAGAGCCAGCGAACTCCTAGCAGCTACTTTGAATGACAAACCTTGGAATATTTGAATTTCAGGACGTGCAGGATAGTGAAAGCAAACTTTATACAGCTCGATTGATCCTTCCAACTTGTCTAGGACATCGCCTTGGAGAGATCGGCTGTCAATGTGCGACGCACGGTCAATGACATTGAAGATAGCGTAAGCTGCCACCTTTCCCCTGGAGAACACCTGCAGCTCCGGTGTTGTCTGTGCGAGTGCCTGGTAATGCATAGTTATCACCATATCAAATTGAAGGTTGGCTTACATGCCACCAAAGACAATACAGAAAACTGCCGTCAGGACTCGACCGCCGTTGAGGCTTCCTGTAGAGATGAGAAGGTTAGCGAACCACAGCTCCAACGCCCATGAGCAGTTGACAATCCAGCTGTAAGTCCTAGACCGAGTCCTTTGATCATCCCACTCCTTTCACCCAGCTGTTTGGCTGCTCGTAACGCATCCGAGAAAGAGTCTAGCGTTTTTATTTCTTGGACAAATGAGTAAACCGTTCTGATTTGGGATATTGCCTGTGCAAAAGAACACTTAGTAGGAAGCTCAGCTGCACGTCATTCTGTACCTGCTCGGCTATGGAGCTTGCTTCAGCATGTGCAGATTGGCGTCTGACGAACACGGACGTGTACATGTTTGTGTACACAGCTCCAATTCCAGCAAGCAGGGGCACGGTAGCAATTGCCAAGAGGGCTATTTGCCATCCGCTGAAAAGAGCTACAACAACACCTCCAATGAAAGTTGACAGATTATGGATGTAACCACCAACCTGTGGTGGTAAGCGTTAAGTTATGTCGTTTGTCAATTCGGAAGTACCTTCTCACCCATGGCGTCTTGCACGAGGAGCATGTCGTTAGAGATATGGTTGACAATGCTTCCAGTGCTTGCTTCAGTGTCAAAGAAGCCTATCTCCTGGTGCAGCAACTGTTCCAGATACTTGACTCTGATTCGACTCGCCTGTCTCTCTCCAGTGTACAACCAACAACATACCTCTGCAATCATATATTCATTGTACAGTAAGCATTCGTTTTCCACGGGAACTCACCTAGCCAAGTCACCCATCCGGAATTGAGCGCGACTAGGAACATGATTCTTGCAAGCTGCACATGAAATAATTATATATTAATTATGCAAGAGAGAATGATTAATGGTACCTTGAACACGGCTTCCCCAGCACGATGACCGTCATTCTGGTTTAAGGCAAGTGCATTGACAATTTGACCGAAGAAGTACATGTTGGTTGGCAGCACGAGCCCGTGAGCAACAGCTGCAAGACTTCCAGCTATTATGAGCAGCCAATCCAGACGATCAGCAAACTTGAAGAGGCTGAAGAAGGAAACCTGCATTTGGGCTGCCATTCCGAATGAGGATTCACGGTGAAAGAGCCAGAGATTATGTAGCCGGTTGTTGCAAACGACGAATTGAGCATCCGCCAAAAGAGATATGCGGATAGCATATTCAAGTGCGTACGGCGGGTGTACGGTGGCTCGGAATATTCACTTGTCCAACGGGGACGGCGATGGCGCTCCCGATGGGGCCAGGTGGGATTTATGACGCGTGGGGAGGTTTGTTAATGGAGATTTGGTGCTAGGTTGTCGGAGCAGCATCAATCCTGGCATGTCGGGAGCAGTGGCTACAACCCATTCCGGTGCATGTGGTAACGCAGCCGGCGCAGCTTCCCCCGAGCTTCCTGCACCCCGATCCTGACAACAGTCTAGTCATTGGCTTCGACTGCGAGGTGTTGATTTGGCTCGGCATGGCCGCCTATGCATTATGCAGGTAAACACATTCACCACTTACTATTATTCACAACCTTGCAGCTAGCTTTTGAGGATGCGGTGTATCTGGTGGACGCAATTGAGGGCGGACATGTCTTGATGCAAGCTTGTAAACCTGCTCTTGAGTCTCCTTACGTGATCAAAGTCGTGCATGATTGTAAGCGGGACAGTGAGGTACCTGTCGTAAATAAAAATGCACTAGTTCACATACGTAACAAATGAGTTACAGGCATTGTATTTTCAGTATGGGATCAAGTTGAACAATGTGTTTGATACGCAGGTAAGAATCAGATGGCTCTTATGATTGATTTGTTTCTCACGGGACTGCGCAGATTGCATATTCCTTGATCGAGCAGCAAGAAGGGAAAAAATGGATCCCTGACGACTACATTTCTTTTGTAGACCTGCTGGCAAACGGAGATTACTGCGGTAGCTACAGTCACTTGTTTAACCCGGGTTACTAAGTGCTTTTCTTCAGGTGTTGCTTACGATGAAAAGAATGAAGTACGGAGCTTGTTGAGGAAGGTAATTCAGCTTCTACTAGCTTTTGGGTTGCGTCGTTCTTGTTCTGCTTGCTGGCTTTTCATCCGTCTAAGTGCTTCCTAGGTAGCTGATGCTACTACTGGTTTGTGTGGTGATGGAACTATTGCAAGAAACAACGAACCATTAAAGTTACTTTCTAAAAGTAAGCTTACATGCGGGTTCTGTTGTTACCTTTGCTGCTAGATTCTTTGTGTGCGCTGCATGGCTCATGTAACTAGTTTGTGTTTAACTTTGTCGCCGTTCAGGATCCCGAATTCTGGACGCGCAGGCCTCTAACGGAGATGATGAAACGCGTTGCCGCGGATGATGTCCGCTTTCTCCTTCGCATCCACCACAACATGCTACAGAGGCTGGAATCCTTGTCTGTGTGGGAGCTCTCGGTGAGAAGCGCGTTGTTCTGTCGGTGCTTTTGCGGTGAAGATGACGATTTCTCAACCTGGCCGCCGCTTCCTCCTATGCCAGGTATGGACTTCCCGCCAATTTCCCTCTTGCTGCTAACATTTCGTTTAAAGATGGTCCTGCCTCCCAGTACGACAATCCTGAAGAGGTTTTATCAGTCGTGGACGTTCCACGAGGCAAAATGGGTCGTGTCATTGGCAAGAAAGGATCCTCTATTGTGGCTATCAAAGAATCGTGCAGGTATTCCCTCCCTTTCCATATATAAGTCTGTTGTTAAAACCAACCGCTGTCAGAGCGCACATATTTATAGGTGGTGCCAAAGGTCCTCCAGATAAGGTAAGTTTGATTTAAGAGAAAAAAAAGAAAACTAGTGGTTTGTTTGAGTTTGCTCTTCAGGTATTTGTAATTGGGGCCTCTGAAGAAGTTCGGAAGGCAGAAGCCATTCTGAGAGGCAAAATGCTGTAAGTTACGTCATCATATATGTACAAATAAGTTTGCAATGGAATCACTCAAGGTGTCACTTAACTTGGAATTAAGGTTTTTGCTTGCTTTTAATAAGCTAGAGCTGGTCTTTCAGTTGCATTCGTTAATCATGTCAATTCCTATTGTCGACTCGGTGGAGGTGGATCATGAGGAGCTGGAAAAAGCACGGGAGGAGCTTCGTGCTCTCATATCCGAGAAGCGTTGTGCTCCAATCATGCTGAGGCTTGCGTATGTGCTGTGCTTAGCTGCGTCCCTTGCAAACGAGGCAGGAGACTAACTTAGAGCTTTTGTTTAGTTGGCATGATGCAGGAACATACGATAGCGTCACCAAAACAGGTGGTCCCAACGGGTCGATTCGTTGTGAACAGGAACACTCACGTACTGTCAATAACGGCCTCAAGGTTGCTATTGATATGTGTGGTAAGTGAGCTTGATATAATAAGAGAGAGGGTGTGTTATCATTCATGGCTGCTCTTTCACAGAGGAAATCAAGAAGAAGTTCCCCAGAATCAGTTATGCAGATCTTTACCAGGTTGGGCTCTGTCTGACTAGTGTGAGTAACAGGGAACTAAGACACACAGATCTTGTCAGCTGGCAGGAGTCGTTGCTGTGGACGTCAGTGGAGGCCCACGCATCAATTTTGTTCCCGGACGGAAGGTAAGCTGATGTACGATTACCTAGTTAGTTTTCTCCTTTTTCTTTTTCCATAGGATTCTACGGTTATACCGCCGGAAGGACGATTGCCAGATGCCACTAAAGTAATATACGAGTTTGCAAGTTAAACAGGACCACATTCCCGAACTGCAGGTGCAGATCACTTGAGAGCTATATTTGGCAGGATGGGTCTCTCGGACAAGGATATCGTGGCTTTATCTGGAGGCCACACTCTGGTTGGTATTTGCTTATGAAGCGTGGTGGGCATTATACTTGTGCTGCAGGGTAGAGCGCATATTGACAGGTCCGGTTTCGGAGGAGCTTGGACGCTCGATTCGTTGAAGTTCGACAATTCCTACTTCAAGTAAGTACCTTGGCTTCCTCCTCCTTATCATTTAATTTTGAGAGGAAATCTTAGGGAGCTTCTGCGAGGACAATCTGAGGGCCTTCTGAAGCTGCCAACCGACCTCTGCTTGGTGGAGGATCCGGAATTCCGCCGATACGTGGAGACATATGCCGAGGTAATTAGCGAGCAAATGTTTCTTTCGTGATAAACGATTTCAATACGTTCAGGATGAGAACGCTTTCTTTCGCGATTATGCGGCGTCACATCAGAGGTTATCGGAGCTTGGCTTCATTTCTTATAACCCTCAAGAGGAACCGCCCCGGCCTGGCGACTCTCTAGCATCCGTCTCCATATACCTGGGGGTTGCTTTCACAGCAGCCCTAGTGGCTGCTATTGCCTTTTGCAGCAACTTATGGCAGACAGTGGACTAAACTACAAGCACAATACGATCCTGGGTGTAGCCATTTAATCACATGCAATGCAAAAAATCGTATCTGCTAGCTCTCAAGTTTAGAAATAGTTTGCAATAGCACCGTGAATATTCTTAAAAACCAATCCGTAAAGAACATATATCCTTCGAGACGTGAATTAAATGTCCCTTGTGAAGGAGTTTAGTTTGAATTGATCTTGACAAGAAGTTAGGAGCTTTCTAGCCGTGAAAGTCAAGGGAACAACATTCTCATATGATGGTCAGCTGGAAGTCATCACATTTATTCCAACTTACAGCTTGAAAACATACGCTTTTCTAACTTGCTGCATATGTAGATATGAGATAGTTTATAATGTCCGAGCTCTCAAACATCTTGGCTCCAGTGTTGGGGTCTTCCAAGTATGGCACCTGCACTCTTACACCTTTAGAAATTTGTACAGCATAGAGTTTTGTTGTACCTGAAAGATTCCAGTTCGTTTCAACAGTTCATCCCGTTAGGACTCCCACGAGCAGCACTGCAAAAATAACAAGCTAGGCCCTGGATTTGCTAAAGTTTATTAACTGACCTGTGATACACGTGAGGAAGCTCGAGCTCAACTAGTGCCTCCCGCACGATTTTGCAGAAAGGTGACAACTGCATCACAATTAGGAGATAGTTAAAAGCCTATCTTCTACACTTACCTCGTAAGCCCAGAGTTGAAGAGGTTTCTCTGCTTTCTTGGCGGGTACATACTTAGAGCCCTATACATGCAACCAAGCGTTCATGAACGTACTGTGTATATGTATAAAGATCAACGTGCCTTGCCTGCACGACCGACCATTGCCAGGCCCGCTGTCAGCGTCTGTGGACAAAAGTTAACAATGACAATAAACACAAGCATCTTTCCGACTACCGTAATTGGTCCGAGAGACAACATGACTGGCACCTTCCCATTCCCTGCACATTGCTGGAGAGTTTGATACAATCGATTGATTGATTAATGTTTACCATATCTGTTAACGAGGTACTTGATGATCTCATCGGATTCATACATTGCAACCCCAGTATTAGGATCGACCTGCAATGGGATGTTACAAGGAAATGTGATGACTGACATCGTACCATGTAAGGGAATTGCTTTTTGCCACCGAGTTGTATCGCCCTGGGCCTGAAAGTTGGGCCATCCTTTGGACAGGGGTAATACAAAATATCCAGATCCAAAACAGAAGCTACTTCTCTCACCTGTGATTTCAAAGCGTGGTTTGTAAATAAAGCTGCTTGTCATACCAACCTTGCGACAAAAGGGGCAGCTGCCAAACGTGCGTGGGATGAGTAAAGAACCAAAAAGAACTGCAGCTTACCCTTCGAATTCGTAAAGCTGTATCGGTTGCTGCGGCGATCACCAAGTTCTGAACTTCCAAGAGCTTCCTTCCTGCAAAGCTAAGCTTATGGAATCAAATAAAAAAAAAAACTAAAGACCTGCGATGTCAAGGAAAGAATACTGCGAAGGCAGGAGCTGCTCCTTAGGGACCAGAGACGCTTTATACCTATTCCATATACGTACCAATCAATCACACACACAATTACAACATCGACAAATTGCAACAGACCCTTGAACTAGAGCACCGGTTCCAAGCCGCAAAGGCAGAGCTAAAGACGCACCCAGAATGTCCAGCCATTTGCCCTTGTCCACATGAAATCTCCTGGCTTTCAACTTGGCCTGCTGCTCCTACATTTGTTTGGCCCGCTGCATTACCATTTCTGTGTGCCTCTGCAGTTGTGACGCTCGTGTGTTTCTGTATCACCGTGCATGCCATGACCATTGACATTTCTGACGACAGGATAAGGGATAATTCTCTCTATTAAAAGCATATGCGGTACAAATACAATGGTCCTTTAGTACCCAAGACACATTCTCTGAAAATGAAAGACTTAAATTTCAAGTAGTTAAGTTTCACTAGAATCTTACTGTGTAACTCATAAGCCCGAGCATCAAAGACAAAGTGCATCCTTAATGCCGAGGACACGCATTGCATTAGCTTTATGTTTAGGATCATACCAAATCTTGTCAGAAGTCAAAACCACATATGAGGATTTATCCCCTGGTATTACTCAATTCTTATTATGACTCTTCAACTATCATCTAAATTTAGTTTTTGTTTGTTTTTGAAATTGGCTTCTTCGACAGTCACTCTTTTACTATTGAAGAGTTTCTTTTATAAACGTTTTAGACTTTATATAAATTTTGATATTTTATTAATTATTAATTATTATTATTGAAATTAAATACCACAACTATATTCTTCCCGACTTAACCTTTTTTAAAACATTATTTAACATTATTTAAAATCAAATTATAGTTTACATCCTTTATTTATAAATCTAATATTAAAGTTTTAACTTACATAACGAACATGGCTAGTGGCAAAACATATCAGCGGAGGGGTTGCCACACCTAGTTTATTTTTATTGAAGGATGGACAAGCTGAAACTAGTAAATTGATAGACGGAATCTGGTTTTTGGCATTGACATAAGTGAAAAGCGACTCAGTTCATAAATACACATGGTGATAAAATAATTAGGGTTTATAAACAAATTTAACCTTCCAACAGAGGGACTGAATCTAATATTTCAAAATAAAATTAATTTGCACTGCCCTGCGATGGAGTTTGAAATGCTATTAATGTGTATTCCCTTTCATTTGCATTGGCCTTAAAGTGTTATTAATATGCATTCTTTACCATTTTGTATAAACTGGAAGAGTCGTAGTGTTTTCATTGTAAATTGATTTTGCTTGTAATATTGTTGTGTATTTTGCTTTGCTCCTCATGTGTCTCGTGAAGCAACATGGACCCTTGAAAAGCAATAAATTTAGTGTATTTACTTAAAAATTACTAATCTCACTTTGAAACTATATAAGAAAATTGGTTACCATACATGTTTATCATGCGCATTTAAGCATGTTGGAAGTATTACCATAAACAAACTCTAAACATAAATAAAAGAACTTATTATGTAGGGTCTAGAACAAAGGAAACAACCACTAGAACAACTTACAAAATCTGTCATACTTTTTATTATGACTTATACTTTTACTTTGAAGCTGTGTTATAGTTTTTATGATTGCTCTTTGACTGTTGGTACCTACCAAACTATATTGGCAAACTCTAGGCATTGAAAAAATATGCTTATTTAGTGCATTTAAGTATTTAGTGACGATCGGCCAAGTATTGTTAGGTACTTATAGAAAACTCTAGACAAAGTTAGCACTTCCATTTTAAAAACTTTTACCTTTATTTTTTTGTCTCAGTTGGGTTATTGGTTAGTTTTGGTGAGTTTTACATATCAAATATTTTTCCTAACCCCAAACCCCTTTGGGTTAGGGTTTAGGTATTGATGGATTGTTATGTTAAACTCATTAAGTATAGTCCTATTGGAAATGAGATTCCATACTAACCCACTTTACAAAACAAGAAAAAGGGAGGGCGGCCTCTATCACATATTTAAATAGTATATGTAGTGAGAGTTCTTAGGTTCATGATTGAGCTCGTTAATTTTTTATCGGTGCAAGCTATCATAGTTTTTACTATGACTCGGCTATCACTAAATACCTTGAGAAAACTTTAGGCAACGATAACTTACCTTTTAGAAAACTCTCCCCCAGTTTAATGTTCCAAAGTAGGTTTTTTACAAAAAGCTAAAGCTGTCAAAAAGGGTTAGGGATAGTTGCCATGGGGTTAGGGTCTAGGCATCTCATTTCATTAAGGGTTGGCATTTCCATGCTAACCCACTTACTTAGGAAAATGGGGGGCTTTGTCAATTAAATAAGGTAGAGTATGTGTAGTTCAAAAAAGAGCTCATTAATCTCCTATCGATGCAAGCTAAGCTTGTCTTGTTAAGGCACAACCCTATGTTGTGCCACTTTAACTTCCACACGATAAGGGTATGTCTCACCTTTGGGTTAAACTATCCTTATCATTGGCAGGATCTCGCCTTTGTGATTGGTACGTCACTTCTAAGGAGTTAATTAAATTCCTTAGTCCAAAAACCTGCTTAAAAGCTCAAAGGCACGTTCCATAGAACTAGTAATTGAGGCCTTGCTCTAGCCACGCCAAGTTAGGAATGACACCTATAGCTTGGCTAGTCCGTGTATCCTGATTCACAAGGTGAGCCTTGTTCGTGGACTTGGTTAGTTGAGGTTTAAGCTCTTAAGGGTTGGATTCTTAATATGGGTTACTTTACCAAATTTTGTGGGGTTTTCAAAAAGGGGATTACAGGGTTGGCATCTTGCAAGCCGCCTTTGTGGCACCAAGTAAAACTCTGACAATTGGTATTGGAGTAAGTTCTCTGCAATCAATAGGACTGCCTTAAGTCATAAAGTGTTTCAATATTTAGATAACTTTAAATTTTGATCTACTCTATCGCTTTCGGTTAACATGTTTGTATTTTGCACAGAGAGTTTGATTCTATGAGTTATCAATCTTCAGAGAACACTTGTCAGTGAGTCGGCATGAGATTCTAGGTATGTCTAAAAAGGCTTACGTTCATTCAAGCTGATGCATGTGGGTGTACGTGTTTCCAACTTCATATTGGGAATATTCTAAGCATATTTTTCAAGTGTCAAAACTAGGGTTCAATACGATGAGCAAGAGAAAGCAACTAAAGCTTGAGGCAGAGAGGGTTGTCGCAGAGGCTCAAAATGAGGATGGATGAAGCTAATCCAAGTCGACCCCCTAGAGTTAGGCAACGTTGGCGAGAAATAATGATGAATTTCCTAAACAAACTTTAAGTGGATATTTTAGGGTTGAATGATTGAATCGGTAATGTTGTTGATTGGATTTCAGTAGTTACCACATTACTAGATGTTCCACAACAAAACACACAAAGAAAAAAGAAGCATGATCTAGAGTCAAGTTCCTCTGAATTAAATTCTTCTGTAGATGAAGGTGGTAATGGTCCTAGTAAATTCAAGCCAGTCAAGCCTTTAGAATTTTTAGGTTCAAAAGACTACAAAATTCTGAACGACTAGTTATATGATATGGAAAGTTTTTTAGGATGCTTCCGTGAGAAAAACAGAAAGGTTACATGTGCCAAGCAATTTTCAAAGGAGAAGGTAAGACTTGGTGGTTGATAGTTGAAGGTGAACCTGAATATTGAAACAGCTGGAAACACATAAAAGGGAGATTGAAAAGTAGTATATGCCGGATGATCTTGGGTTGCGATTACATACTAATTTGGCAGCTTGTAAACAAAGAGTTTGGGGAAAATCGGTGGACCATGTTTATCGGTTTGAAAGTGTACGGTGTTTGGTTCGAACATGAGTGATGATGAAGCTTAAAGTTGCTTCATGACCAGCTTGAATGAGAAGACACGAAAGGAGATCTTAAGGTACAAGCCAACAAGTTATTGAAAATGTTATGAGGCAACTCAAAAGGTTGCTTATGGCATGTCATTAGAAGACTTGTACAATAAGGGGATGAAGCAAAACCTAAATTGAGGAGTTTTCCTTTAAGTTTGGATTCAAAAAGTTTAATAGACCGAATCAATCACCATCAATTCAAAGTGTAAGTCCCTTTGTCGGCAATTCCAAGTTTTTGGATATATCAAAACCCATCGGATCTTGAAAATCGTTAGCGTTACCACCACCTTAGTAGGCCAAGGGCTCGGCTCCAAAGTCTTCTCCCTCGCAGTCTGTAGGCGGGGTTTAAAATGTCATAATTGCAACAAGCATGGTCATTTTGCTAAAGAATGTCAGGCACTCTCACAATAATTGAATCATTTCAAGGCGATGGTAGAAGAGGAAGTTGTTGAACCAGAAACACTTGAAGATCTAAAAGATGAGTCATAAGAGGTAATGTTGTACCAAACACAACATGCCTTATTCGCTATTCAAAACAAAACTGACCTTTTGCTACATTTGAAATGAAGGATATGAGGAGATTAAGTCCAAATAATAATCGATACTGGAGCAACATATAACTTCATATCGACTAGTCTAACTCATCGATTGAATTTGGATGTGTGAAATAAAGATCAGTTTTGGTAAAGGTTTTCAAAATACTAATAATAGCAAGGGTAGTTCTTGTCCAAATCAAAGATTGAAAGGCTAAGCTAAACTTAGTTGTCTTGAATATAACCAAGTTTGACTTTGTTTTGAGTATGGAATGGTTTATAAACATGTAATCGAAATGAGAGGTTCCGGAGATAATCGAATCACGCTTGCAACATATAAAGATGACATTAGAAACCAACGCTCAGGATGAAGACGCTAATTGATAAGGATTAAATCCTATGTTCCTTACCTTAACGCAATTGTGTAAGGTAGTTAGACATCGGGAATGTGTATTTCTTGAAATGGTTTTGAATACTGATGAAATCAAGATAGGAAATGGTCAAGAATCTATTCTCAAACCTATTTTGGAAGTCTGAACATGTTTAAGAACATGTTGCCAAAAGACTTGCCGCCTAAGCCACGTCGAGGTGTGAACCACATGATAAAGATTTTCCAGGTTCATCTCCACCAGCAAGAGCCCCATATCGGTTGAATCCTCAAAAGTTAATAGAATTAAAGAGACAGCTGACAGAATTAATTGGTTAAGAACCTAGTTGATCGCCATATGGTGCACCGATTTTGTTTGTAATGAAAAAGGATGATACAATGCGAATATGTGTGGACTATCGAACGTTGAACGCAATAACTATTAAAAAATAAGTATTCTCTTCCATGAGTGAACGACTTATTTAATAAGCTATCGAAAGCAAAGTATTTTTCAAGAATAGACTTGTGATATAGGTACCATCAAATTCGAATAACATAGAATGACATTGAGAAGACTGCTTTTTGAACGTGTTATGAATCATTTAAGTTTCTAGTCTTACCATTTGGGTTGTGCAATGCTCCAGCAACTTTTTTGCACAATGATGGATGATGTGTTTAGAGATTGTATATTGATAACATTCTGATTTTCAATTTGACAATTGAGGAACATGCGAAACACTTAGAAAAGGTGTTTTAGAGGTTAAGGGAGAACCAGTTGTATGCTAAGGAAAGCAAGTGTGCATTTGGTCAAACCGAGTGGACGATTTTGAAAGACGTGCATGAAGTCAAGTCATTTTTTAGTTTGATAGGTTATTATCATAGGTTCATAAAAGATTACTCGAAGGTAGCAGCCCCATTGACATATCTCACGAAGAACATTCCATGGCATTGACTCTAAAGTGTCAATGTGCATTCGTCAAACTCAAAGAAGCTATCTCTTCTGAATTAGTTTTGTAGTTGCCCATCTTTGAAGATCCATTTGAAGTAGAATGTGACGCTTTCAAGTTTGCAATTGGTGGTGTATTGTAACATAAAGAACATTCGGTGTCCTTTTTCTTGAAAAAGTTGGATGCCGCACAAATTCGATGACCTACTCATAAAAATGAGATGTATGCTATTGTTGCTTCCTTAAAGTATTGGCATCATTATCTTCTAAGTCATGGCATTGTGGTTTGGATGAATAGTGTAACTCTAAGGTACTTCAAAACGCAGGTAAAGCTATCACCAAAGTATGCTAGATGGCAGCAGAAGTTGGCACGATTCTAGCCTGAAATCAGACATAAAGCTAGAAAGAACAATGTGGTAGCAATGCACTCAATAGAAAGTGTTAACTTCGTATTATGTCAGCACTTGTGTCAACTTTGGTGGATAAATTTGTGATGGCATATCCTCAAGATGAGTTTGCTAAGGAGACTCTCAACCTGGTAGCAAAAAGAAAACAGGTTCATCAGTTATAAAAAGATGGTAATATTCCAACATGAATAAAAAGTTGAATGGATGCACTCAAACGAGCACATTTTATAATACGTGATGGAGTTCTTTATTATAAGGAAAGAAGACTCTATGTTCTAGAAGGGACATGGCTATTAAGAGAGCATCACGACGTTCCTTTGGTAGGACATGGTGAAAGGCATAAGACGTTGGCTTTGTTGAAACATGGATTCTATGGGTTGTGTATGATAGATGATGTTGCTAAGTATGTTAAGATATGCACCACATGTCAACATGTGACAAGTCGATTACAAAAATGAGCTGGGAAGTTGCAGTGTATACCAATTCCAGAGTGGCCATTTCAAAGTGTTTCTTTGGACTTTATCATGGGATTGCCAAAATCTTGTGGTTTTAATGCTCTCATGGTGGTGGTCGATTAGTTTTTAAAGGTTGCTCATTTCATTCCAACTGTAGAGTCAGTGAATGCAAAACAAGCAGCAAAGTTATTCTTCCACAAGGTCATAAGAGTGCACAGGTTACTGAAAACGATGATCTCAGATTGGGATCCTCGATTTACTGGCAAGTTTTGGGGAAATTCAATGTTGTTTAAGCATTTTTGGCACAATGCTGAAGTTCAGTACAGCTTATCATCCACAAATAGATGGTCAAAAGGAGAGGGTGAACTGACAAGTTGAGGACTATCTCAATGTTATGTTCAAGGTGATCAACTTGATTGGGCTGAACACTTGGATATGGCTGAGGTATGTTATAATAACTTGACACACACTGCGATTGGGTGTAACCCAATAGAGGTGTTAATTGGGAATAAGAGTGGTATTTCTCAGAGTATGGTGTTACCAAAAGATGATGTTAATCGGGTTTCCTATGTAGTGAAGTTCATTGGACAGTTGTATCGGACATGGGAAGTTGCTTGTCAAGCAATGGTTGCAGCACAAGAAAGGTATCGTCAACAATACGATAAGCATCGATGAGATGTAGAGTATCAGGTTGGGTTTAATGGGTTATTTACAGGGTTTAAGCTACTCAGATATGGTATTGTTGAGTACCAGAATTCCAACGACTCTTTCGAGTAAGTTTCTATTGCACTACATAGGTTCATACAAGGTGGTAAAGCAAGTAGCTTATGGGTTATATCTTCCTCTAGAGTTGGGAGCGATACACAATGTGTTTCATGTCAATTTGCTCGAGCCATTCACAAGGATGAGAAACATCTGCAAAGGTATGAAAACTTATGTCCGCTTTCTGAGCTGGTCAGCGATATGAAGGAGTTCAAAGTTGAGTCAATTTTGGAGGCAAAGAATATTAAACACTGAGGGTCACGAAGACGCAAACGAGAATATCTTGTTAAGTGGAAAGCTTACCCGACATGCGAGTCGACATGGGAACCATTGGAGAATCTACAAACACGATGGAGTTGGTGAATGAGTTTAAGGCGAGGTCTCAAACTGATTAAGAAATAAAGTGTTATTTCTTATTAACCTAGGGGTCGACAAACAACATTAACAATATAAATTCTAGTTAACTTATAGAAATTAACTAACTTGTTATATGTGTCGGATGATAAACTTTACAAACGTGCAAAAAGTCTCCAAGAGACTTCATGTCGTAGGTGGTGCCTCCGACAACTGAGTTGTTGCTTAGTGAATAACGGTTCTGAAGTATTTGGCTTCGCGTAATGCAAAGGGGGTAATAAAACTTGTGAACTTTTTGTTAACTCCACATAAAGTGATTAGTGTTAGTTTTGGTTAATTAGCATTAATTTTTGGTTCTAACTTAGTCTAGTTTTGGAGCTGGACGTCAACGAGCACATTAACATTTTCAAAGGTGGGGAGTGTGTTATAGTTTTTACTATGACTCAACCCTTTACTTTGGGGTTTGATTATTGTTACCTACCGAGTTATGTGACGAATCCTAGATGTAGTGAAAAACAGCCCCGTTTAATGCACTTAGGTGTTTAAGGGTAGTATGATCGGCTATCACTAGATACCTCGGAAAACTCTAGGCGAATAGTACTTACCTTCTATAAAACTCTCCCCTAGTTTGACGTTCCAAAGTAGGTTTTTCGCAAAAGGTAAAAAGCTTGCCAAAAAGGGTTAGGGACACCCCTAGGGTTGACCTAACCCCATGCCTTAATACCCCCCATAGGGGTTAGGGTTAGGGTTAGGGTTTAGGCATCTCATTTCATTAAGGGCTGGCATTTCCGTGGAAAATAGGGGGGGGGGGGGACAAGGTAGAGTATGTGTAGTGAGGCTTCCTAGGTTCAAAAGAGAGCTCGTAGGGTAGGGCAGCGAACAAGTGAAGGATAGGGACGGGTGGAAAAAAGGCAAGGGCACTTGGTGGTGTGGTGGTGGACACAAGATGTAGCAATAGGGAGAGTTGCTTAGATTTTAAGATCCCCAATTGATCTGCAGGAGCGCACCTCTGATTTGCTCGCCATGGTATGTGTGCCCCCTTTTGTATCTCACACACAATGGGTCATGTGTGTGGGAACTTTTGTAGTTGTACTTGTTGTTGTTGTTTCTCACACGTGCGTGTGTGGGAAGTATTGTGATAGTACTATGTGGGTTCTCGAATGAATTGGAGTTGTGTTTGTGTGGGTCCTCGGGGGCGATGATTACAAGGTAGTTTGTTGCCATCACCAAGACCCTTTTTCTTACTGCTGCATTTACCTCCTTCAGGCATTTGTTGCGGGCATTTGTCTGAAGTATATATGCTGTGTTGGGTACCACAACATGTCCCCTCCTCGAGCATTTGCGGGGAACATTTGTTCAAGGAGTTAAGGCTGTTTCTGAGGTTTGGCAATATGTTTGATGCTCTAAAGGTGATGAATAGAGACTATATGTGCTGGCATGGATGTAGATTTGGTTATCCTTTCCCCATAAGCAACAAATACCTCAAGTTTGTGACGTATCCGTGTTTTCCTCCTTCGAGCATTTGTGGGAGCATTTGTTTGAAGTATGTATGCTGTTATTGAGGCTTGGTAGGCTGGTTTGGGTGTGGTACTTGTGGTCTATGCTGGATTTAGTCCCAAGTTTTCATTTTACAGTGTTTCCCTCCTTCGGGCATGTGGGGGGCATGTTGCTTGAAGTATTGGCTGTTTCAATGGTCTGGTGGTACTTCTGATGCTTTAGGATTGTTTTATGTGCTTAGTAGGTGCTAAACATGGTCTGGTTTTTCTTTATTCTTCTCTGGGAATAGTGAAGTCCAATCAGTTTGATGGACGACCGCATGTCCCCCCTTTGGTCATTTGCGGGGGGAGTTTGGCCTCTCGTGAATGATGCTATTTCAGAAGTTCAGTTTGGGATTGAGGGTGTAAAGATGTATGGTCTTTGCCTTGGCTGGACATATGGTGACTTTGAATATTTACGCTCTGAAACAGTAGATCGACAAGTCTTTTCGATGGTTAAGGCATGTCTTTTTGGTTTTTTTGCTGTGTGGGCTCTTTCTATTCTGCTTTCTTGCATGATGGATCTTCCTTCCCCCATTATCTTAATCCTCTGCTAGTTTTGCACCATGGGTAGGTCCTTCTAATGGGGGATGCACTCAACAGTGAGTTTCTCGGTGAAGGAGCCACTGAAACCCGGTATTGACTCATTTTAACTCATTTATCAGATGAGCGATCACCAGCTGTGGGTTTTGATTAGAGTGTATCATTCAACATGGGGCGACGAACTTAGCAAATGATAAGGTGGGTTCTGTAAGTTGGGATAAGCGGTTGTGTTGCTAGTTTGCTGGTTTACACAAGATGATTGAGTCTGCATGGCAGTTGTGTTTTGGTTTTGTTTTCTTGTTGTTGTGGTGCTGGTTAGACACTTGTTGGTGCTACTGTGGCCCGTTTGGGTGGTGTGGTGTGCCAAATGATTCATCCATTGGCTTGGCTCCTGCGATTTGTTCACGTTTTGGTAGCATAGGTGGTGATAGGTTTTAAAGGGGTGTTGGTTGGTGTGGGTTAGGCACCTCCCAATGCTTTGTGGAGGAAGGATTTGTGGGCTTCTTGGGGTTGTGTATAGCGCTAATGGGTGTGGGTTAGGCATTTGCCAGTACTTTCTTGGTGTGATGGTTTGAGTTGGTCTCATCCTCCTTGGTGATAACTTTTACCTGTTTTCACCATCTTAATGAAGTTGGATGAATATTCTTAAGGGATATTCTTGGGATATGCTATTGGGAATATGCTAATGGAATATGCTGCTTTATGTAGTATTTTTTGCAGTGTATATAGGTCTCGTGTATACAGGGAGTAGGTTCTTTGGGTTATTTCATTTGGGTTGTTTCTGTATGTGGACTGGTTTGTGGACCGGCATGCAACAGTATCCCGGCATTGAGAAGACCAGTAAAGGTCTAAAGCATGACAAAACCAGGTATCTACGAGCTTGAGCTTCAAGTCCATACTCCAAAGTATATGGAATATTTTGAATATTCTAGGGTATCTTGGAGATAAGATATACTTAGCATACAGAATATTCTTGAATTTTTGTTTCTCATTTTTAATACAATTATCATTAAAAAGAGAGCTCATTAACCTCCTACCGGTGCAAGCTAAGCTTGTGTAATCAAGGCACAACCCTTTATTGTGTCGCTCTAACTTCCACATGATAGGGGTACGTCCCACCTTTGGGATAGACTATCCCTATCATGGGCAGGATCTCGCATTTGTGACTGGGTACGTCATTTTCAAGGAGTTAGTCAAATTCCTTAGTCCGAAAACTTGCTCGCAAGCTCAAAAGCATTGCTCGAGTTCACATTCTGCAAAATTAGTGGTTGAGAACTTGCTCCGGCCGCGCTCAACCATGCCAAGCTAGGAATGACACCTATTAACTCGGCTGTCCATGTATCCTGAATTCACAAGGTGAGCCTCGTTTGTGGACTTGGTCAGTTGGGGTTTAAGCTCCTAAGGGTTGGGTTTCTAATATGGGTTACTTTACTAGATTTTGTGGGGTTTCCAGAGAGGGGATTCTAAGGTTGGCATCTGACAAGCTGCCATTATGGCACTAGATAAAAACTCTAACACAAGCTCTAGCTTGTGTCGTCATGGCACAACCCTTTATTTTTCCACTTTAACTTTCAGATATATGTATGTCCCACCTTCGGGGTAGCCTACCTTTAACATTGATGAATCTGTGTAAGGGAGGCCTTGTCAGAATACATATTTCAAGCGTCGAAGGTTAAGGCATGTCTCCAACCTCCTCCTCCATGTTAGGTTAAGAGTAGCACTCGTAATTAAGTAGGACACATCTGTGTCCGGGATCTTGGCTGACATGTTCTTTTTACCAAGTTCCTAGAGTTGGCATTTGTGAACCACGTTCATGGCACCAGATGTAACTCTCGAATCTGAGGGGCTATGGGAGAGATAGTCCACATCTTATGAAACAATGTCATATGAAGATGTGACACTAGGCTAGATAGCACACGGTACAATGCTAGAGGCACGCCCTTTGGGGTTGTCTCATGGTTTAACACTGAGGGGTTGGATACTCTAATAAGCATGCGTGTTTGTGCTCACATTAGGGTGCTAAATTTAGGCATCGGCTCAAGGGAAATTAAATCTTGTAACTAGGTGTGCCATTGGCACACTTAGATAAGAGGTGTTCTCCTTGGGATTAGGGTTGAATAACCCTAAGTACATGACTTGTAAGTGCCTCACGAAAGGGCTCCTACTATGAGCTTAGGTTGTTCAAACTTAAACTTAGGAAGTTTACTTAGGAAAATACTCATGTTTCCCTACAACACACATTTGTGTTCTCACTAAGTATTAGCCTTAAGTTTAAGGTATGACTTGGCCACTCAAATCCTTAGGGGTTAGTCGTGGGCTAAGGTACGTTAAAAAGTTAACTGGTTTTAAATAACATGGGCATGCCCTTGATAGAGTAGCTTTTTACAAAAGAAAGACACATTAAACATAAAAGCAAGGCTTGCAACATAGGTTTATGAAAAGGATTGTGTTGGTGCACTAAGCACATGCCTAAGGGTTTTTAAGAACCTTGAGTATGTTTTTTTATCAAGGACAATCAACAACCAGGAACACTATGGCAATGAAGAAAAATGATAAAGTGTGATCATCATAGTCTTGTAGCTTGTGATTCCACATTTGGCACCAACAACCTTGGAATATGTATGTATTATTTCTATGTATTTTTAAATAACTTAATTCTTGATTTTAGTTTAGTATCCACTATACACACTTATAGTATTTGACAGTCACTGTAATGGCATCCTTGTTTCATGGATTATTATATCAAGTGAGAAAATGCTTAATGCAAAATTATGGATGATATCACCAAAATAAGTTTTTAAAAGTACATGATTGGAGTCCTCATGCCTTTATTGTAGACATGCTCTAGCTAAGATTAATGCAATTTAGTAAGTTTTTAAATTTATATAACAATTTTAAGTAATTCTTTTATTGTTAAGATCAAAGTCATATTATGCATTTGGCACATTCATAGGTGCTAGTTAAAACATCTCATGAAAAAACCTAAATGATCACATTTTAAATCATTGTGATTTAACCACATAATTTTAAGATTGTTGTACTCATTCATATAAACAAAATATTTTAAAATTAATTATATATAATGCAAAATTATTCATCTCAAATTAACCACATCAAATTTTAATTTAAATTGTTAGGTGGAATTGCCATGTGGCAATTATCCCCTTTGTGGGCGTACATGAGATTTGTAAGGGTGTATGAATTTTGCTTCTTGGGCCTCTTGGGTTGTTGGGGATGGCTTCTTAGGCCATCTTGGGTTGTTGGGGATGGCGTGGGATTTGTTGTTAACTATAGAATTCGTGGGATGTGTTATTAGTCAAAGGCTATATGATCTTCCAAATTCATTGAGTGATACTTGTATTAATTTAAAAATATGCCATGTGGGATTACATTGTAAAATAGAGGGGAGTTTTTGATATTTAACCTGGTGATTATAAATTGTCATCTCTTACTATGCAATAAAAAAAGGGTCAAAATATAGGTGTTTACAAGACTTGGAAGGAATGCCATAAAGAAGTCCATGGATACCTTAATGCTTGCTACCATGGATTCCATCATATGTCAAAAGCAAATGCATAGGTAAGTGAATCTTAACCTTAACTTACAAATGTTGATTTTGCCACAACAAGCACTGGTTCATCATGTAATCAAACCAAGGTTTCATTCAATAATGAGATTTTTATTTGAATTAGCAAGAAGTATTTTATGGATACCATCATTCATGGAGAAATGACTTTGTGAATTATGTGACACCTTGAATAATGTATTTGATAAAATTATCATTTCTTTAAGAAAGAAAGAACGTGTCATAGTTTTTATTATGATTTTTTTTTACTTTAGATGTTAACTATTGTTATCTACTGAACTATATTAACAAGATTTGAGTGTTGATAAAACAGACCCGCTTAATGCACTTGGATATTTAATGATGGTCTAATTGGGTGTTCTTAGGTACTTATAGAAAACTCAAGCGAATTTAGCACTTCCATATATAAAACTCTTACCTTAGTTTTTTGTGTTCCAATTAGATTTTTTGGTTGTTTTCGGTGAGTTTGGCGTGTCCAATATGGAGAAAAACACCCATAGGGTTGACCTAACCCCACACCTTAAACCCCTTGGGTTAGGGTTTAGGGGTCGATGGGTCATTAGGTTAAACTCATAAAGTATAATCCCATTAGAAATAAAATCCATGCTTGGGAGGTTTCATCGGATTGCATGTTTCAAGAATAAGAGTTTGAGGTATGTCTCTAGCCTTTTCTTCCACATTCAATTAGGAGTAACACTCACAATTAATCATGACACATCCGTGTCCTTGTCCAACTATGGGCGTGGGATATTGGATGATAGGTTTTATTTACCAAGTTTATGAGGGTTCATACAGGGGTTCTAGAACTGGCATTTAAGAACCACATTTGTGGCACTTTGTGTAACTCTTAAATTTAAGGGGCTATAGTGTAATAGTCCACATCTTGAGAAATAGTGTCACCAAGCATGCCTTTGGGGTTGTCTCATGGACTCAACACCGAGGGGATGGATACTCTAGCAAGCAGACATACTTGTGCTCACATTTGAGTACTAAGCATTGGGCATTCACTCAAGAGAGGTTAAGCCTCCTAACGACTTAAGCTCATTAACAAGAGCCCATTTGTGAGGCACTCGCAAGATCGTGTATATAATGTATTCCAAACTTAGCCTTAAGAAGTTTACTTAGCAGAACACTTAAGTCCACCTACAATGCACACTCGTGTCCTCATTAAGTATAAGCCCTAGGTCTAGGGTATGACTTGGCCACTCAAACTCTTAAAGGTTAATCACAGTACAGTATGTGAAAATATTTGTCCTCTCCTTTCCGAGTTTTGGCACTGCCTTCATGGTTGGTCACGTACACCATGTGGCAAGCATATGGAAGAAATTAAAAAAAATAAAAAACTAAAAATAAAAACTAAAAGAAAAAAAAATTAGACTTCTACTCTATATGTGCTTCTATGAAATTGTAATATCACATACTGATGAAACCACATATCTAGAAAGTGGCAATTGAAACCTGCATCAAGAAATGAGATGACTCGCATAGTAAATTCCATTTGTGTCTCTATTAATGCATTGTTAGGGTAAGATGCTCACCATAGTATTCTGAAGCAGAAACTTGTCAGTTCAACATTCTAGTGGGATATTAGAAATTGACTGTGATCTTCCTCTAGGATCAGGGAATGCAAATCAAATCTCGTCATTCATTCACAACAAGGCTTAGTTTTATAACTTTTGTAAGCTCCTCACTATACATACATACTCATACATATATCTTATCATATATACCATATATAATCCGAGTTGGATTTATTCTTATCTAATTGGCATATTTTAAATTGTTAATCTAGGTTGATCAATCCAAATTATTCAGATAAATGCATGCACATTTTCATTTATCATTGAGAAAGCTTGCGATCAGCTTTCATGGTGTTTATAAACAATAAGTTTTTATAAGTCCGTTATCCCACGACGTCTTCCTTGTCAAATACACATCTCCATAATGGTTAACGTTGTCATTCATATTCTCTGCTACTCCTCGATGGAGCCTATGCTCAACATGACGAGGCAGAGAGTCAATCGTGATGTGGCCATCCAAATTCCGGGACTGTGAGCTCTACGATGTAATGGATGCTATCTTGGGGACCCATTTTCAAATTTTAAGTGAAAAATTAAGGTGCGAAGGTGATTTTTTAATTAAATTTTAGGAAAGGGCAAGTGCGAATCAACAGGGTACTTTTAAATTTTAGGAAAGGGCAAGTACTTAACATAAAATTTAGGTTAAGTTTCAGTTATGTGAGTATGCGTATGTGTGAATCCAAATGCATCTTAATTTTAGACTTACTTAAATTTTTTAAGCTTAAGTGTATGTGCGAATCGACCCAATATAATTTATTAATCTGGTTAGGCTTTCACATATTAGGCATATGTGTATATGTACACTACAGGGGTGAAATTTCTTACTGACAATAAGGATGTCTTATAGGAAGGCAATTTAAATACTAGGGGAAATGCCCGGCATATATATTTTTCTATTCTATTTTCTTCCTTGCATACTTTTTTTTATGGCTGCTTGTCCTAATGTTGTATGAAAACTGTTCAATTTAATTAAATCAATCAATTATTGTCTCAGCCTGCATTGTGTGAATTGTAGCGGCCAAATGTTGATAACTTTGTGTTGTTCATGTAAAAAGTCAGCTTTTTACATCTTACTGAATCAAATGTTTGGTTTTTATATAGTTATGCTTCAAATAGAAGACAGATATTTCTGCTTCACGTTCATATTTTTATTTATTGATTTTTGTTTTAATTAGATTTGTGGTCTCTTACTTTTTTAGCATTTATATATGAGAAACCAGTTTTTTACATAATTATAATTCTTTTAAAAAACCCAACAAAAACTTACATATTTCAATTAGCATTAACAAGAATTTATACGAAGAAAATCTGTGATTATGTTTTAGGGTTGATATGGATGCTGTAGCTAGAATAGGATCGAAGCGGAGCGCAGAGGAGTGTGTCAATGTTGGCGAGGATGAAATCAAGAAGATGAATGGCAAGGAGCTGAAGGAGATTTTGGGTTCGCTGCATCTCTCCAAATCAGGTAAAGTGGAAGAGCTTAGGGCCCGATTGCTCCAGGCAAGGCGCGCATCAGCATCCGAGGGTGATTCCAAGACTCTTCCGGAGCCGAAAGGCGCGCCAAGGACTGGAGCTGATGGAAACTCCGCTTCCGGGCAGGCCACCACGAAGAAGAAAAAATGGGGTGTGACGGACCCGCTGGAGATGCCCCCGAATTACTATCATAAAGATTTGTTCCGGGCATGCTTTCCTCTTGTGAACATTGTCGACGTGCCCAAGGACCAGTGCTTTCCGGTGCCCGACAAGTTTGAGGGGTGTGTCCTGGACCCCGATCAGACACGGGAGGCACGCCTGAAGTGGATGTCCCGGTTTGTCACCGCCAATTCGACGTACGCAGAGCCACTCAAAGAAAGCCAGGCTTTTCCCATTCACTTCTCCTTCGTGGAGCCGCTCAAGAAGTTGACCCGCCTCTCCAGAGACGAAGTCGTGAAGCAGACGCGCTTGTGCGGCAAGAGGACACGATGTGTTTACGAGGAGACTGAGAGGGACGACGAGTCTGGAAAGAGATTGAAAGATGAAAATAATGCGGGCATGAGCATTGAGAGTGTTCCGGATCTCAAGCCGCAGCTAGGAGGGCATAACTCCAATAATGCCGGGATGGCACTCACTCTCGAAGGAACGGCCTCCTTAACTGGGGAGTTACGGGAAGATCTGAACTCAGCAACCGGGTTTGCGGATGGCGTCATTAACGTCAGCGATGAACGACCCCGTCAGCGTGCAAAGGCAGCGGGGAAAGAATGGAGAACAATGAATGCTGAGCGAGCAGCGGGAGTATTGGAGAGGAAGTTCAGAGAGGATGCTCTGAAGTTCAATGCAATGTACCAAGGAGGCTTCTATGCCGTCAAGTATGCGTTGCAAAACCTTCAACACGACCACGGCACGCCGCTCTACGTGTTGGTGATGACAAACTCGTCTTGGTCGTATGGCATTCTGGTTCCGGCCGGGTACGTGGGAGTAGGAAGTGATGGTCAAATTCTTGCAGACACCAGGTCCACCTACGAAGAGCAGCAGCGAGTTACTGGCGGGACACGGAGCTTTGACGGCCTTCAAGCAGCACTGGACCAGGGTACTTGTTTTTATCGGAGCTGCTACAAAGATAGTCCGGAAGCCAATTATCCCAGAGGAACCATGCTCGTTGCGACGTTCTACCTCTGTTCAGAGTGGTTTGAAATCCCCAGACTGGTGAAGTCAGGTGGCGAAACGGAAGGCGCGGTGAGATTGTTTGATGGCTTGATGAGACTCATCCTGGGAGATGCTGTTATCGGGTTCACGGCCAAGGATTTCGCGCAAAGGTTGGGGATGAGGAAAACCATGAAGAGGGAACGATTAACCGTGCTAATGCCCACCTAGATGACATTAAATTTTTGCTCCACGTTCAATTAATAATAATAGAAAAATATATGTAAAGGTAAGCAGCCTAAGCCTCAGGATCATTCATCCTGTTTTGTCTCTCCCGCAGCTGCAACAAAAGCCTACTGCTCGGGCCATCAGCGGACTGGACAACTACTTGGAGATGAGCCTAAGCCTTCCTCAGCAGGTATTTCTTTATTTCTTCTGCCTCTTGTGTGGGGAAGCGTTGTCTTAGCAAGGCAAAACGCAGGACTTGTCCCTGAGCCTGGAGTGCCTGTCAGACCCGGCGGGGTGGAGACGCTGGACATAGACAGACCTCTTCGGACGACGGTGTGGAGGAGAATAAGTGGCACCGCATAACCCACGAAAATCCTACTGCTCGGCAACCTGAAGGTAAACTTCAACTGCTTTTAATATTATTCATGTTTGGTTCTTCATGCAGTTCTCTATGTAACGTGTTTATCGACATTGAGAACGGAGAGAAACCGGAACTACGTCGCCGCCTTATGAGGGAAGACTTGAGGTTGGTCTCGTTGAATTTCTTAGAGCTTTGCAAGACGAGGTTGCCGTCTCAAGTTGACTTTTCAAAACACGGCCGCCGGGGATCAGACTGATGAAAGACGTAAGGTTGTTTGAAAGTTTTTTATACTTACAAATATTTTTATTTTACAGGAAACATTTCTAAATAAAGTCGGCCGATCTTCCAAGGTGGATCGAAGACGTCGAGGTGGTGTTCAAGCTCTTATGCAGAAGAAACACATCAACGTAACGGCATATGTATCACTTTGCCTAGAAGCCCAGTGCTACGATGGCTATTTTGAGTTCAGGTGCGGATTTGTGCTTTTGAAATTCTTTCTGGAGAATTACATACAGATATGTTCTAGTGACCAGTTCATTTCAGATCTATCAAAAGGAGTCAAGAGCGTGAAGATGAATAAATTGAAGTATGCCCGGGTTGTCAGTCCCAAAATGTTGGGATGCGACTAAAAACTCCTGTGTCTTCTGGAACGCTACAAGGCCACCTGGGAACTTGTCAATGTCTGAGTTGAGCTTAATAAAATAGCTTCATATTCAAGGCTAACGAACTAAGACATGGCAGATACGATTCATGCAAATACAATTCGCTGTTTGAGATTCAATGGTTCAGAGACAATCCTTTCAGCTTTTCACGTACCAAACTCTTTCTTTCCCCTGCTGCTGATTGGCTCTGATTCCTACAACTCTAAGAAACTTCCTTTTCTTTCTCAAAATTTTATCATGGATGTCTCTGCAGAGTCTAAGGAAGCAGCATGAGGGTCGACCAAACAAAAATAATGTTTTTTCAGATTCAAACCCCAGCTTAACCAAGGGGAACCACAATGAACCACAATATTAAATTTTCATCTTCTCGTGTTTCGTCCGGGTAATGGTTGAGAGAAACCGTAGCGTAAAAAAAAAACAAAGAAACAGTATCATTCTAAGTTCTAAGCCGACTGAAGTTTCCACATTTTATAGGTCATAACATTATGGTCTTTTTTAGGTCATTTTATTATTTACAATCGAGAAATGATCACTCCAAAATGGCACAGTATATAAGTGTATTTTATATATTTATAATTTTGAAACTTTCAGGGTCTATCTTTATAGAAAACTTTTGACATAAGACGAAAATTGATGAAGACGAATGTTAGTGAGTAACGCATCTTGTCCAGGAAACTTTTGACGATGACTTGGAGGCTGAGAATATGTTTGTAAACCAATACCTGGAGTTTGATCCTCATCATTAAAAGATAGAACATCAATAGTAATAGGACCCTTGTACAAGACAAGGGGCATGATCTTCAAAGAATGCAAGACATGACAAGAACAAAGGTCATGACAGGTGTTAATCGAATTCAAGAAACAAGATACAAGTGATAGGCTTTAGTAGTCGAGACCGAAGGCATGCACTGATCGCATGTCTTGATACGTGGCTGAGTCAAAACCAACAGGCTTGAGTGCTCAGACAAAGGAAACCCGAGTCTCGGCAAGAGTCGGAGTTGTAGTCAGGGCTGGTAGGCCTGAGTAATCAGGCAAAGGAAGGCAAAGTCTTGGGCAAAGGAAGCCGGACTGAGTCAAGGACCAAAGACCACCATGTTATCCTGGGTCGGGAATTGTAGATTCTTGACAGGACCCCTCTCAAGGATGAGCGCAGCGAGGATGATGAATTGGAAGCCTAAACCAGAAAAAAAATTGCGCTCCTCACTCGGAGAACACTCACTACGTTCAGGGCTCTCATCATGGAGGCTCGTTCTGCAGAGATGATCACCACTCCGTTGAGCTCGTCTCTTGCGGATCACCTCGTTGTACAAGCAGCTCTCGTCCTGTTTGTACATTATCTCAACTCCACTCCCTTTTTCCCATGACGATCATGACCGGTTTTGAAGTTGATGGCGGAGGAGGGAGGCGGTGGTGCTGAAAAAATCGGGCAGATAGATGAACTTAGGGATGACGTACGCGAGGATGAAGAAGTGGAAATAAGTTGGAAGTTGAGTGTACTCATGAACAACATGCCGAACTCGGAAACACAGGGATAGCAAGCCGAGATCAAAAACCGGAAGTTGTGATGAAGCTCGGGAGCTGGTGGGAGGAAGAAACGTCACAAGGAGCTGGCAAGAAGTCACAACTTGCTAGAGACTCGGGAACCTTCGGTGCGCTACACACTCGGGGAAGCCAAGCTGATGAAACATAGAGAAGGAACTCAGGACTGGAGACTACAACCTGTTTGCTGACGGAGTCTAAATCTTTATTAGCCCAAGGAGCACGGATGTACCTTGTGGCAATCAGCAAGTCAGAGAACCAGGAGTCAGGAACGTTGATGACAGGACAATCCTGAACTTAGGCTGAGGATGCTTAACGGTCAGGCAAGGAGACCTTGGAACTGAAACTCAGGGTTAGATGCTGAGACATCGTGGCTCAACCCGTTTGACGTAGGTCACAGACTCCTCTCTACTATGACCCCGGGGAGCGATCTTGTATGATGGCACGACGGAATTCCTAAAAAGAAAAAAAAAACTCGGGGAAGAAACTTTGGCTTGGGCAGGAACTCAGGCTCAGCGGGATCAAAAACTCCGGCAGCAGAACTTGAGCTAACCGGGAACGTGAACTCGGGCTGACCAGGAATCTAGGGCTGAACGCAAGTTGAAGAACTTCAACATGAACATCCAAACTTGAAGCTTGAAGACGGCAAGAACCAGATGAAGAGTTGGAGTTGGAGTTGGATCAGAGCCGGAACCGATGCAAGGTTTTCGGAGAAGCCAAGTGAATTCGATCAAACTATCATGACCCTTATAGAAGACAAGGGGCATGATCTTTAAAGAATGCGAGACATGACAAGAAAAAAGGACATGATTGAATTCAAGAAACAAAATACAAGTCAAAGGCTTTTGTAGACGAGAACAAAGGCATGCACTCTTGATACTTGACAACCATATGGAGTCTTGACACGTAAAAGCAGTCATGGCTGAGTCAGGATCAGCGCGCAGGCAAGGGAAGTCTAAGTCTCGGGCAAGAGTCGGAGTCGAAGTCAGGACCGGTAGACATGAGTACCCAAACATGAACAATTGTAGATTTTTGTTGAACTCGAGGTGTACGAAGTCAAGGTTTACGAACTCAATGTGTATGAACTAAGCCAACGTTATTGGTAATATGTGTTAGTGGAGGGAGTGATAGTTGTTAATGGGGGTGTATGGTGAAAACAAGGAGTGTGGTGGTAATGGGAAATAAACATTGGTCGTTCAATGTGATGTCAAATGGAGTTTTTATGACTGATGTAGTTACATATTATAATTTATATTTTAAAGAAAAACAATAGCAGTAAGTATCTGAATTGAAAGCTATCAATAGTGACACTTTTAGTTTCACTTGAATTTTCTTGTGTTGTTGAATCGTTAATTTAAATGTAAACTAAATACCAGGGGTTAACTTATTATATAAAGTTATATAGCAGTAGCAAAATTTGCCCCCAAATATACGGTATTTTTAACCTTAAAAATCTTTTAAATTTCAACTTTTATAATTATTTAACCCCTAACAATAATAAACTCGTCAAGTTTTTGTCAACTCCTCGTGTCCAAGGAATATAACTCTTGGAAGGTTGATAACTCATTGGTGCAAGACCAATAACATGGTGGATCCTCATCCTCACATGGTCATGAAGATCATAAGAATAAGAAGTAACTCCATCAATCTGTTGTTCTATGTAATAAGAGAAGATAAACTCCAAATGCCCCTCCTTGGCATATGTAGGTAGGTTTTCTATGTCAATGTTGTCTCTAATGTCTCTCCAACCATTTTCAGCTTTCTTCCTTATACTAAGGACTAACCCTAAAAACATACGGCATTCTCTGAACCCACCCTCTGCAAGCATAGCATAACATCTTACTTACTGTTCTGCATTCTCTTTCACCTGCTTGTTTGCTTACATCATTTATATTATTTATTCAAATTCTAGAAAACAAGTTAATTTATTTTCTAACTTATTTATTTATTTATTAGTGCAACAAGCCAGCAGTGTTGGTGCTGGTGCTTGTTTCTGCAAAGGAGGATCTGGGATGCAAGTATATCTCCAGCATAATTAAACAACATAATTGGACAATCAAACAACTGAACTTGCATAATAATAAAAAAAAGGATAATCAAGGAACATAATATTATACATTGTTCTTATTAGCAAACTATACAAATAAAAAGACAAAATTAAACTAAAATATCTTGGATCATTAAATTTGTATTAAAGATATTTTTGTTGCACGTTTACACACAACATAATTTAAAATAATTCTCGTTAATCCAACAACCTCTTCAAATTGTATCAGTCATTTATCAATCTCTTCAACATCATTCTGCATATTCTAAGGACTATGGAAAGATGTGGCAGAGCATTGCTGATGTGGCAAAACACTACTGACGTCACGGACCAATACTCACGTGGCAGAGTACTGCTGAGGTGGCAGAGCACTGCTAACATGGCATAGCACTGATGATGTGGTAGCGCATGTAAGGACTATGGAAAGACTAACCTGATGTGTATTCGGGTGCTCGATATGAACTTGGGTGCCGAGGTGAACTCAGGTGCCCGAGGTCGAGAGCTTGATATGAGACTAAGTATAAAACAAGAAGCAAACCCTTTTAGTGGGTCCAGTAAGAAAGAAAGGCTACCCAGTATTTGACCCTCCAGAAGTATATTAAGGGGATTAGGTGGGTCTAGTGACTTGGGCCAATCTAGTCCTCTCTAGGGGTTAGTAAGAGCTATTGAGGAGTGCTCCTAGACTCTTTGGCAGACCTCTTGGGCAAGCCTCCCAGGAGAACTTAGGCAAGGTGTCTCCGGCGCAAGCTAATCTTGGGTACCTTTGAGGCCCTACCTTTTTTAGGACTGTCCCAACCAAGAGGTACATGTTCCCATGAGTTGGGCCCTGGACTCATAAAACGTGAAGTCATGGCCCTTTATTGTGGACCTCTTGGGAAAAGCCTGAAAGTAGAACTTTGTTGATTGGGTTTTCTTGACTAGTGTGGGTTTTCGAATATCCATAAGAGCAAAGACTAACTCTGTGGAAGCCTGTCCCTACAGTGACTTGGAGTAGGACGTAAGATTTGGCAAAGTAGACAAACCCAGTACCTAGGAGAGATCAAGTAGGAAGGAGTTAGAGGTAAGACTTGCCAAAAATTGGATGAACCCTAACTCTTCTTACAACTTGGTATCAGAGAAGTTGCTCATTTCAACTAGTGGACAGAGTAGTGCAGTATGGCGAGAGGTCATAAGAGAACCCAGAAGGATGACGTGGTCCCATACTTGGAATTAGTTACTAAGTCAGAAGTGGCCGAGAACACTGAGGACTTAGAACCTCCAGGATTAAGAGATCCCGAACAATGTACACTAACTATTGGTTCAGCAATAGAAAGTGTTGGATGCCCTTATGACAAAGGTGAACAAACTCTCACAAAAAATGAGGAGGATAAACAAGCGAGGGAAGGGGTTCAAAGTGCTTCAGAAGTAGAAGTCCCATTAGTGGAACTCTTAGAACGTAAGTAGAGATCATAGCCCCAGTAGTGCCAAAGTATAAGCCAAAGACTCCACTGATTTTCAAAGGTGTCAATGATTATAAGATGATGGAAGATTGAGCGTTGAGATTGCCAAACTTAAAGAAAGTCCCTTGTGCCATACCATACCTAAGTGAAAACGCAAAGAGTCGGTGGCAAACCTTGGAAGCAGAACAAGGGCCTACTGTGGGATGGGAGGATATGAAGAATCAGATTCGGGCAACCTACATGCCCCCAATGCGACACTACATTTGAGAGATGAGCTTCGATGGCTAAGGCAAATAGGGACAGTGCAGGAATACGTGAATGACTTCATGGCAAAACATATGTTGGTCATTGACATGGGAGATATAGATTCATTCGCCTTAGCTGCGGTTACAAAGGTCCATTTCAACAACTGCTTGAAGCGGGGTGAGAAATATGCCGAGATAAAGAGTGGTAACCATCCTCTCGGTCCTTTTGGAGGAGGAAACTTCAAGCGAAAACTTCCATCCAAACATCTAGAGTGGTTTCCCACCACAAAAGAGACCCTTCACTAATGGAAATCAGAGATTTGAGAAGTCAAGTGCAGGGTCACAAAACAAACAGAGCAAACACAGTGTAGGAAACTACAACTGTTTCAATTGCGGAAAGTTTGGACATGATAAGGCACTAGCTAAGTCATAAGGAAATGTTGCTTCCGGGCAGCAACGAAGTGAGAACTTAAAGGTTGGTTATAAACCCAAGCTCCTGGTCACCCGAGAGACGCTTGCGGAGTGGGGCATCTCCTTGCACTCCACAGAGTGGTTGGGGGAGCAAAGGCTAAGTTCTTAATTGATACCGGTGATGCTAACAATTTCATCTCCGCAGGATTAGCCCACAAGAGTGGGCTGCAACCCTGCGCATTAGAACAACCAACAGAAGTTGAGTTCCTACAAGGTGGCCATTTGGCGGTGGGCGCAAGGGTGAAATTAGGTTCTTGGGAAGCAAACTTGGATTTCACAATCTTGGACCTACGTGGATTCGATGCAATCCTAGGAATAGGCTGGTTCTACCGCTACGTGGTGGCCCTCCATGGAAAAGGGAAAAGCTTGGTGAAGAAAGGACGCATGGATGGGGTGGAGCGAACTCTCCCATCAAAGCTAAACCTCATTTTGTCACGATGACAATTGGTGAAGGGAACAGTAGCTGTGTTCATGTGTTTTTGGTGACAAATGGAAACGAAGATGGCCTTCTAGAACAAATCAAACGAGTATTGGATGAGTACAGGGATACCATGCTAAATGATTTACCCAATGGATTGCTGCCAAAGTGGGCCATAAAACACAGAATCGAGTTAATGGGGGATGCACACGTAATGGTGTGGCCCCCATATTGGTTGAATAAGTTAGAACTTAAAGAACTAAAGATGCAACTCGACGAACTCCTAAAAATCCCCCTTTGGTGCTCCGATTCTGTTTATAAAGAAGAAGGATGAATCCATGAAGATGTGCATCGACTTATCGGCTGGAGTGTGGTTAGTTAGGATATGGATCGTTCCACTTTACGAGAAACCTTGTGCACTTGAGTTTCGGGCACAAGTGGGTATTAACCCTTGTTGTGAGTCTCTTGCCGGGCGTTCCTCAACAAACCATGAGAAACACGAACTAGTCCTTACACGTGGAAGTTGAGAACATGTCTCTTTCGTGGAAAAAGGCTTTTCCAGCGAGGGAGAATGCATCTTAAAGCAACACGGGTGTGCCTTCGATGCATTTCATAAAGTTTAGGGTTTAGGGTTTAGGGTTGTTGCTGATGTGACGGAGCACTAATGATGTGGCAGGAGCATTGCTTATGTGGAGCATTTGTGACGTGGTAAAGCACTAGCAAGGCACTATGACATTGGAGTTGGATATTTGTTTAAGTCATTATATAAAAGGAGCCTAGTTTGAACAAGACACCCCTAGTACTCTTATGAGACTACCCCCTATTCCACCCTTTAGATGTATAGTGTGGGAAGAGTGGTGTTGCAAGGCAATATTATAAATCCTCACATTTTAGCAATACAGTGTCTGGCTTGGCTTTACCAAGCTCACATATCGCGACCAACCAAGGAGAGTACTTGTTTCCTCACGATTGCCCAACGTTCTCCACGATAAGGGGTGCGACCAATGTGGCCCCCATTGAATTGGGGGAATTGGTGCTATTTTGTTGCGTTCCTTTCCATTGAGTTGGGCAAATGGGCGTTGCGCGATTCCTCGTCGGCATCGGACGAGCCATTTTCGGGGCTCTTGACAATTTGGTATCAGAGAAAGGTAAGCCCCTACAAATTACGATAAAGTTTTCACTTTAGTTTTTGGCTTTATTAGATTTGTAAGGACTTGTCAAAAAGGTCATCCATAGTGTAGGAAAGCGTTTTGTGAGCCAACGACAGCTAGGCTTATGGAGCTAAGGTAAAGTCAAACTCAAGCCTGTGATGGGGAGCTATTGTTCGCTGGGAAAGAAAAAGGGGATTGTTCAGTATACTCTAGTACTAGAGATTTCTACTGAGCAAGCCGGTCCTTCGAGTGCTATGAAGGACAAAAGGAAGGAACCCATCAATGACAAGGTTCATGAAACGGAAGGGAACGAACAAACCAAGTAAGGCTGTGCTCAACGAGCTGAAGGAATTGCGAAAGCAAGTCTACATTCTAAAACAGGCTGCTCAGAAGATAAAGAGTGACTCTATTTCAAGAGCAAAAGAAACAAAGTGGGCATCATCCTCGAGCTTAGAAGAGGATGATGATGTTGAACAGCCTCCGCTTGTGTCATGTGTGTCCAAGTTTAAACCCCCCAAGCCTCCTCAATTTTGGGGAATGCGCGATTATCAGGTGCTCGAAGATTGGCTCTATGATATGGAAAATTATTTCGTAGCAACTAATGTTGAGGACCGAGCTAAGCCTAGGATTTTCTCGTAGGCCATGCCAAGACATGGTGGCAAAACATCACTGCCGAGCGAGGGAAGACCACAAGTTGGAAGAAGATGAGGTCTTGTATTCGCAAGGAATACCTTCTAGATGACATGCGTCTACATCTGCGTATGGAACTGTGCCAGCTTAAGCACTCAGGGAACCTCATGGACTATGTCAATGACTTCGCACATAATCGTATTGGCATAGAAAATATGAGTGATGATGATGCCAGGAGCTACTTCCTGGATGGGTTATAAGCGTGGGCTAGGAACGAAATCCTCAAGTACTGGCTGCAAACATATTTGGAGTCTAAGAAAGCAGCACAAAAGGTTGCATTCAGCCACAGCCTCATGGATCAGTACAAGGACCCAAGTGCAGACAAGAAATCTCAAGTTTCACATGAGTGCCGCCCTTTTGGGCCCAGGAGGCCTGGGCTCGAATATTCTAGAATATTCTAGAATATTTTAGAATATTCTTTCTGGTCGGCAGTACTGGCCTCAGTCGCCAAAAAGAATTCTAGTAAAACTGTTGTATTTCTATCTTATTCTTTTTTATATTAGCTTAATTTATTACTCAATATACATTAGCTAAAGTTTCTTCTTCATCTTAAGTAAAGCTGCAGTTCTCGAACCACCAGCTAAGCTTGGACGTGGAGGTGTTTGAGTAGGTAATTCCTTTGGTCTAATATTCTTTGTGAGCTTGTTTGTTGCCAACCTAGAGAGTTTGAAACTCTTCTCGGTTCCTATAATATTCCTTCTGAGCTCGACAGCAACTAATAACGATGATCCGGTTCCGAAACCAATATCCCAAACTAGGTTGCCAGGTCTACTGAGACGCTCGATCAAAAGCTGCATGAGTCGAACACTCTTCGGTTGAATCATCATCCTGCACAAACTTCCATTAGGATAAACAAAGCAAAGTACTTCCTTACCAAGCCTCTTGAAAATAGTCGGCGGTGTCGACGAGGATCGTGTTCGTCAACGCCAGAGTTTTAACCCAAAGGCCAACACGTGGCAACACGTGGCCATTCGGCATCATCACCTTGTGTGAGCAACGCTAAGTTTCCAGAACAACCCCAACGACCCCTAGGGTTAGACTCTAATGCCCAAGTGGACATGAGACTTTGGGTTTAGCCTAAGTCTCCCTAGAATGTCTGCCCCCAAAACCCTTGAGGGATAACCCTAGTTGACTTAGGGTCTTGCCCTAGAAGACCTAGACAGGCTCATGCCCTAACCCCCATCAAGGAGACGTGTGTTCCACACATACCCCTACAGAGCTAAGGCATCGTCACTTACCCCTTGAGGAATCACCCTCATCCGGGAGTACAACCCCTTTAGGGCGACAAGGGGTACCCTGAACCACGACTAACCCCTAAGGGTTTGAGTGGCCAAGTTATACCCTAGACCTAGGGCTAGTACTTAGTGAGGACACGAGTGTTCTGCTAAGCAAACTCCCTAAGGCTAGGTTTGGGATAACCTAAGCACATGACCTTGCGAGTGCCTCACGAAAGGGCTCCTGCTAACATGTTTAGGTTGTTCAACCCTTGAATTCCAAGGAGAACACTCCCCTAGCCAAGTGTGCCAAAGCACACCTAGTTATGAGACCTAACCTCCCTTGAGCGGATGCCCAAGGCTTAGCACCCTAGTGCAAGCACAAGCATGTCTGTTTGCTAAAGTATCCAACCCCTTGGCACAAGCCCATGACATAACCCCAAAGGGCGTGCCTCAGGCGTTGTACCATGTGACGTTTAGCCCAGTGTCACATCTCCATGTGACACTGCCTTCCCTATGTGGGCTATCATGCCATAGCCCTTAGATTCAAGAGTTGCACCAAGTGCCACAAACGTGGCTCCTAAATGCCAACTCTAGAACCCCTCAATTATCCCTCAAGACTCGGTAAGGAAACCCTGTCAATCAAGAACCCACGCCCACAGTTGGACAAGGACACGAACGTGCCCTAGTTAGCTGTGAGTGTTGCTCCTAGCTTGACGTGGAGGAGGAGGCTGGAGACAAGCCTCAACCTCTGCTTCTTGGAACGTGCATCCCGACAAGTCCTCCCAGGCATGGATTCGCCAACGTTAAGGGTAAGCTACCCCGAAGGTGGGACGTACCCCTGTCGTCTGGAAGTTAGGGCGGTACAACAGAGGGTTGTACCTTAACGACACAAGCTAAAGCTTGCACCGGCAGAAGAGCAACGAACTCAGTCATGAACCCAGGAGCTCTCCTACATACTCTACCTTATTTATGTGACGGAGCCCCCCCCCCCCTCTTTTCCTATATTGTAGTGGGCTGGCACTGAATTTAGCCCCTTAGATAAATTAGCAATATGAGCCTATAACTCACCCTTACTCCTACCCCTAAACCCTACCCAAGGGGTGGGGGTTTTAGGGCGTGGGTTAGGGCAACCCTAGGGTTAGGTCAACCCTAGGGTGTTCCTAACCCTACTTAACACGCCAAACTCATCTGCAAAGACCAATCAGCCTATTCGGGACGTCAAAATTGGGGGTGGGTTTCTAGAAGGTAAGTTCTAGCTTCGCTTAGAGTTTCCTGCAAATACCTAATGACACCCGGCCGGACCATCACCAGATACCCAAGTGCACTAAGCGGGCCTGTTTCCTACTACATCTAGGGTCATCAACATAGTACAGTAGGTAACAACAGTCAACGTCCAAAGTAAAGGGTCGAGTCATAGTAAAAACTATGACAGTTTGGCCTCTTCGACTTCTTCTCAGAGCTTTGCAGCACCAAGAGAACTAACAAGTTATCCTGCCACATAGACCATGTTAAACTTGAACTTGAATAGCTAGCTTACCTTAATTTTGTCACGGTATCCCCAGCCTCGTGCACGGTAGACGTTGTAAGTCTCTGCAACCTCCAAGTTGATTACTGCAACCGCCTGAATCACCGCCGAAACAGAAGGAGAACTCGCGAAGACGACCATGAAACCACTTGCTACCAAGTGCATTCCACTGAACTGCAAGGCCTCCTCAAACTTCACCGGATCTAGCTGCACAATGTCCTTGTTGATGCTAGCACCTCCATATACAAGCTCATTGGGCAAGTTGAGGATGATGAGTTGAAGATGTATTCACCTACCACTTCCTGGAACACCGTTTGTGACTCACCCGTATGTAGTCTGTCAACCTGTTGTCGAAGTTTGGTGTACACCTCTATTTGGGAAGCACCCGGCTCAAAGAAAGACCTGCTCATCTCCTCCATATCACACACAGCCAGGTCATAGGATCCACGGGATGCAGCCAGGGTCGAGATGAAGGTCATCAGGTCGTCCTTGATGTCCAAACTAGCTACAAGTGGCTGCACCTCATTGATTATAAAGTCGATTACCGTCAGAGGTGCTGTAGAAGAGCTTGGTTCCACTCCCGATCCCTTTGCAGGTGTAGATGTCTTCTACACCGTCTTCTTCATCTTGCTCTTCTTGATAGCCTCTACTTTGTTCGGCTCCCAAACAATCACTGGAAAATCATTAGCATGCCACGTCGAATAGTGAGCTCTCCCAAGCTGGTGGCTGTTGCGACGGACAGTCGAGCCAGAATGGAACATGCTCCCGTTCGAACGGTGTTAGAGCTCCTCTGCTCTTCGACCACATGTGAGGCTCGCTTGTATGATCTGTCCACAGCTTCATCGTCTGAGACGGTGCCATTTTCTTCGCCAGTATGAACCTGTAACACAAAGTCAGACAGTAGCAATGCTGGAATGAAAGCTTACCTCCATATCATCCGACGGCAGACTCCTCACGCTCCAGAAACTCATTCGGCTCCATCGAATAAGTGAACCGTATGCAGTCATGGAAGGGCTGAAAGACCAGGCACTTGCTCCGAGTTCGCATCTCGTCAAACCAGCTCATGAAGTCGACATCCGTTCCAACTTCTTCACCATCCTCTCGCAACCCCTTAAGGATCTGAATGGCTTCCTCGTGCACAGCCTTCCAATATAAGTCCAAGGTGAACCACTTGATCCACTCTTTGTCCTGCATGCCTGGTAGCCCAAGTGTCTGTTGTTCTGCCTTGGATTCGAGACGGGTGAGCTTGTTCAAGTATCGGAGTCGCAGCATGTTTGAATCTTCGCCTTTGACATCGCGTACAGCTTCTCAATGCCCATCCAGCGACACTGCTTATGAGAGATGTTCGTCACCTTCTGGAACCACTCCTCCCCCAAGTCTGGGTCTATGATGGAGAGGAACTTGTGCATACGCTTGTCATGCTTCTTGTACACTAGCTGCTTCAGGTTCAGCTCAACTGTGGATTGCCCTTAGCACTGGTGACTGCTCTGTCGAGATCATCGTCGATCTCGTTCTGCACATAGAATAAGTTAAAAACTTCTTTCCTATCAATCAAATCGAGGTTACCTTGAAAAGGATCTTTGCGCAGATCAGGTTCGGAAGAGGATGCCAAGCCGTCTTTCCTGTTGAACTCTCCTTCCACTTCCGCACCTCAAGACGATCAACCTCCGTGAGTGACTCGAGGATTTTCTGAGTTCCTTCGGTACTAGTGCAGACCGCCTTTACAGCGAGGAGAATATGTGGTAGCGTTGTTTCCACAGATGTTTGAAGATCTGTTCAATGAAACTATAAGTCTAGACTCTTAAAAAAGAAAAGAAAATACTCACATGTTATCGATTGGAACATCGAAACCAGTTGAAGATTGTCGAGGTTCTCCGTGGAGATGAAACTCGATCGAACGCGAATAGCCCATCGCTGGTTGTCCTCTGCATCCTCCCGGTACAGCTTCTGCAAAGCCTGTAGCCTATGGTTCCCGTCCCAGCAGCTGAACTTCCGGTTTGAGAGCCTTGAAGCCCACTGTTTGTACTCGGCTGAGTAAGAGCTTGCTCGAAAGACCGGTGCTGCTCGTACTGAACCGTGTCCTTCGACAGCTCCGATAGCTCCTCAGCAGTGAGTCGATCTCCGATGGACAGAATGAACAAGGCCGTGTTGCGTAGATAACCAGCCTTCTTCAACGATGACACCAGCTGTCCAAGTCCCCTGGGTTCACTCGTCGAACCACCTCGTTCGAATGCATTCTACAGATGGGCACATCAGGAGGATCACCAAGTCCCTTGATAGTAATTTTGTCGAGCAGGTTCGCTGAGCTCTCCAAATGCAGGCTAGCCGGTATGCTGTATAACTCCTTCGGCTCCTTATCGCTCTTCGCCTTCTTGCCTTTTGGATCAGCTTTCCCGCGGCCTCTCTTTTTGCTGACTGCCTCCTCCAAGTCGTCCTCGCTAGCTTCAACTGCCTCTATCATCTGCACTTGCTCGTTCAGGACTGCAACCTCACGGATGAAGGAGGCAACTGCGACGAGCTCTCCGGGAAATCTGTGATGGTTGATGGAGGCTGCTCCTGCTCAATTGGTACTACTTAGACTGAGTCACTGGAGGATCCTCCTTTGCTACATTAGATGGTTCTCCTCTCTTGCCTCGCTTCTGCTTCGATATCCTCTTCTCTTCCCGTGGCTCTTCATCAGGCGCAGTCTCTAGTAGACGTTTTGAAGCTCTCACCATTTTGTAAACTCTGGAAAGCAAACACACAAGTCAATTGATTAGGAGACAAAAAAAAAAAAAACAAAGATGACTAACCTTGTGGCTGCCGACTCAAGCTAGCTGGTGCGACCCTCTCAGTCGGCACAGAGATGTAGAAGAGCATATCCTGCCGACTGAGAGGTTGGTGCCGACCCTCTCAGACGGCACTGAAGAGATAATGGTGCCGACTGAGCTAGGATGGTGCCGTCCCTCTCAGACGGCACAAATGGGAAGACCCATTAACTCTGAAAAAAAAATACTTGAGCCGCAAAGCAAAAAATAAACAAATTCAAAATACCTTGTGGTTGCCGACTGAACCAGGATGGTGCCGTCAATCTCAGTCGGCACAAATGGGAAGACACATTAACTCTGAAAAAAAAAACATTGTGATACGGATACTTGAGCCGCAAAGAAAAAAATAAACAAATCGAAAATACCTTGTGGCTCGACTGAACCAGGATGGTGCCGCACTCTCAGTCGGCACAAATGGGAAGACCCTTTATCTCTGAAAAATAAATTATTTGAGCCGCAAATCAAAAATACAGAAATTGCACATACCTTGTGGCCGCCGACTGAGCAGGATGGTGCCGACAATCTAAATCGGCACAGAAATCTCGATTGATTTACTTGGGCGCTGCACGAATCGACTCGAAATGGATGGCCGCTCCTCTCAAGCCCCTTGGAGGAGATTTCAGAACTCAGATCTGAGATTGAAAAAACCCTAGCCGCAGTGGAAACAGTAAACCCTATCTACCAAAAAACCCTAGCCGCAATGAAAACAGTGAACCCTACGGAATAAATGTGACATTAATATTTAGGGTTATTTAAAATATGTGAATAATTGGTAAAGGTGAAGATATTTCAAATCATAAAAGGTAGTAATTAAATTAAATGGTGATACTAGAGAGGACAGCATTAAGAACACTGTGAGCTGGGCAGCGTAGAATTAATTATATACAAAAGTGTATTCACGTTTATTATCAACGATTATAATTTTTTTTGGCGAACGAGAGTGTGTTTAATCTTTTGCTTTGCTTTCCTAAACCACCGATTTCTCCTTGCGTTGTCATGGCCAGAGTTACCTATGAAGGCATTGACAAAGATTTCCCAGTCGATGAAGATGGAAATGCTTTTGTGTTTGAACATGATCTTCACTTTGCTTTCAACATTCCTTGTTGGTTCAGTATACATGTGGTTCAATTGATGTCAGTTTCTGCGAGTTCTGGAGAAGATGTGGAGTTGTTACCAGAAGGCAATGCATCAAACCAGTTTGTCTTTTACACATTGTGCCCGGCAAAGGGCCCGTTGTTCAGGTTGCGGACAAAGGAGCGTGAGGAATCCATGCTGGTGTGTCTTCTAAGAGCAGACAAATGTAGGATAGGGAAGGATCTCATTGGTTCGTCTGAAGTTAAACGAGTCTCTGAACTACCGCAGATATACAATGGAAATGTCATTTACGAACTTCCCCAAAGAAAGAAAGCACAGAGAAGTACTTGGGGATGAATCGCAAGGATGGCTGCTACCATTGGACACACCCGAGCACAACACACTGGCATGTTCCGGCGCGAGTCAGTCGAAGTTCATGTGTCGGACATCTCAAATGCATCAATCCTACCTGCCCCTACTTGGCTTTTGAGAAGAAAGCAAATGAATGTCACTTCAAGGGTGCTGTGGAGAAGGCAAAGACAACTGAGACAGGCAAAGTAATAGGCATGAAATGTAAGCATTGTGGAGAGGAGCCATTGCTAGTGCACACTTGTCGGCTTATGTGTACTACATTCTGCCAGACGACATTTCTTTTACAAGGTTGTTCATTCACAGAGGTGTTCATCAGCATCCAGTCAGCCCCTCAGTGTCAGCTTCAAACGTTCAGCGTGCCAGATCTAGTGTCAGCAACGTGGTAAAGAGCAGTCCGCGAACCAATCAACGAGTGATTGAGTTTCAAGCTGCGCGTGAGCTCATCTTTGAAGAACTTTTCAAGGAAGAAGGAGAAGTCTCGTACACTGGTTTACTCTCAAAACTTGAACCTCTTACAAACCATCGAAGGTATTTTTCTTTAGATCTCTACACACTGACGTGACCTTTCCTTTAGGACTCGGGACTGGATTACACAATCAAGACAGAAGGAGACACACTTTAGAGAGGGTTACGAGGGTCTTCTGGAGCTGAAGACAAAGTTGCCAATACCTTTCATTCACGTCATACATGTTCCAGGGATGGAACTGCATGGTGCTGAGGAGCAGCCTCTGATCTTCAAAATGACAGTTGAGGGACCGGGTTCAGGAGTTGACTACATCAGAAGGTGTCAAAGTGGAGGAGACCTTCATGATCAATGGGTTGTTCTGGACCACACACACCATACCAGACTGGGCGACAATTGGAATACACCTTTATGACCCATTGTAAGTTGTAAAACTCTTCATAACACTTTCTAATCTTTGTTATCTAATGCTCTCTTACAGTGTCAGATCCATGGTGACTATAGCTTACGCAGATATGTGCCGCGAAGATAATGTTGCAGTGCTGAAGTTCTTGAACACAATGCTAGAGGTTTGTAAGAACAGGGTTTGGAGAATGTCAACTTTGCTGGTTTTATGTCGGATGAGCTGGAGCGATATGGATAGCCTTGCGCCAAGTATTCAACAACGGAGCAAAGATGAAAGAAGCTGTCTGTTTCACTTTATGCAATCCGTGCGTCAGGTGACAAAGAAATGGATCGCAGAAGAACATCGCGAAGAACACATGAAGCTTGCTCGTGCCTGGCCTGCAGCACTGAATGAAAGAACAACTAGCAATTCTCGAGTCTTTTTGGGAAGGACGAGCGTCAAACATTCGAGCTTTGAAGACATGGCTGTCTTGGTGGATCAGGCATGAGGACCACATCTCCATGGCGGAACTGGGAGACATGACAGAAGAAGGACTCGCGAGCGTTCCAACTAAACAATGCTGAAGTGATTCATGCGAGAGCAAGAAGAGCAAGATTGGCCAAAAGAGTACCACTGCTGGAGGCGACAATGTTAGACCTCACCGATGCAGTTATGCAGAGTGCGAAGGTGAAAGCGGCAATAGAAGGGAGGTATACAGGGTCAGGCCTTCGAAGGAAACTCTGTTGAAACGAGTGCAACGCAAACTCTCTGAGGGGAAAAGTGTATCTCCATCAACAATTATCAATCTGGTGGAAGGCGAGGAACACTTGACCAGCCCGGAGTTCACAAGTACCACTAACGTTCGAGTGCAAACTGTTAGGAGAACAGTCACAGGAACAGAACAGTCTGATGCTCGACGTTCACACAGACATGATGTAGAGTACACAGAGCGGGTGGTCCAAAACAACAGAGAAAGAGGTTAAGGTTCGAAGAGGTTTTGGAGAGAGAGATTGCTCAAACAGAGTGGGCCATCAGACGAATCGGAGCATCAGTAAGGTTAAGTGTTTGGGGATGAATCAGGAAGGAACTGCTCTGTGTGGAAAACCAATCGGTTATCCAAGCAGAGTGCCAGCACCAGGATTCTATGGAAAACGAATGTACATTGATGCCTTGGGGAATGAGGAGTATGTACAACAGATGATGTTTCTGCCCAAAAGATTCAGGGTGTTTCACGCGGCCAAACGGCAAAATTCTTCAGTCAGAATTCCAACACCACCAACGGTTTGGCCTGTGCTCAAGGAAACGAAGCTGACAAGTGAGGAGGTCAGAGAACTACAGGATGCAGGCTTTGTTCTGGAAGGTTTACAGGGGACAGCAGGAAGAGTAGATGAGGGTCAGAAGGACAAAACACCATCGCCACCACGTGGAGCTGGATCTACAACAATTCCACCTTTCGAAGGACGTATGGTCGGACTCCAACAAAAATGTCTAAGGAACAAGAGAAGAATTTCCACAAGGCCAAGACGTTTTTAGGTCGTGTGAGAAATGTTGAAGTGACAGTTAGAGGACGGAAGGAGGCTTTCGTTGTGTCGGCAGGAAATGACTCTGCAAAGGTGACTATTAGTACTTATCCTACATGTAGTTGTTCTACCTTTCAAAGAGCAAAAGTTGGAGCCCATGTGTACACATGTACTTCGTCTACAGCCGTGTGCTTGGCTTGAACTCGGACGTCACATATTTTCTACAAAGGCGATGCTCAGTGAGACGGAGGTCCACCGTTTGCTGGTGAATTGCAGCAGAGTTCATGACCCACCGGTGTTACAAGGATAAATGGTTTAGGGTTTAGGATAATGCTTTATTAAGCCAGTCGGCATATTAAAAAACTTTATATTCTAGTATATTCTTGAAAATATTCTAGAATATGCTAGAATATACCTGGAATATCCGCGAATATACTAGAATAATATGAAGCCTCTTGAGCCGGAGCCTCCTTTTCACCAAGACCCGTTTCACATAAGCGAGATTTTAGTGTGATGCCGGAAAGGCTGAATAAGCAAAGTCAGCCAGCGACATCAGGATTTAGCAAAGGGAAGGCAGGCTCTTAAATGACAAAAGCATGGTCAGAGGGAGCTTGACCAATGAAGTATGGCTAGTGCTAATTCCAAACCAAGAAGGCCAACTGCTCCAACGAACACAAGGCCTGTGTGAATTAGTGAGGTTAATACGTGCTGCAATTGTAATAAAATGAGACATTGGTCTAAGGATTGTCCCATGGCGCCGGCCCAACCTCGGCCAACGGATCCCAACAATGAGCTTGGAAGAAGACCCTATTGTGGAAGAAGCAGATAAAGAGGTGAGAAGAATGCCTCAAGTGTCTTTATTGATCACTGCTAACTCCGATCCCCTACTCTATCTGACACGAACCGTACTAGGGCAGTGAGCCCGAATGATAGTCGGGAGCAACTCATAGTGTGATTTCCGAAGACTTAATTAAGTTGTTAGGATTGAGCACTAGTAAGATGTCACCATTGCATTTCCGTTTTGTGGAAGGAGGCCAAGTAACACGAAAGTGTACTTTATATGTTTTTATTCGAGTTGGTAAATGGAAGTGTTGCCTTGACTTGGTAGTCCTTTGAATTCCCAACTTTGAGATTGTACTTGGAGTGGATTTCTATCATAGGTTTGTCCAGTCAATGCATGGTGTAGGTGACAACAATATGGTATTGGTGTCAGAACGACAAGAAGGATACAAAGTTAGACTACACTCACAGTCCCTTCACAATGGAAGATCTCATATTCTTTCAATGAAGGCATTCAAGTGAGCATTGCGTAAAGGTCTAGTCCGTGTGATGGTAGTCAAAGACGGTGAGAGCCTGGTACCGAAGCAAGTGTTAGAGTTATTGAGGGAAAATGGGATGTATTTCTAGATGACCTACCTCCTGGGTTACCACTCAAATGGGAAGTTGATCATCGCATAGAAATTATTCCTAGTTCAAGACCTAGTTCAAGACCTCCAACAAAAGCTTCATACCGGCTAAACGTGCACGAGTTAACGGAGTTGTTGGAGCGGGGTCACATCTGTCCTAGCAAGTCACCATATGGCTCACCCATCTTTTGTGTGTGGATTACATGAGGCTAAACAAAATCACGATCACAGATAGATGACCTGTTTGATTGTCTGCTTGGCGCCCCATACTTCACTAGGTTGGATCTATAGTCAGGCTATCACTAGATCAGGGTAGCTGATGAAGATTGAGAAGACTGCCTTTCAAATGTGCTATGGCTCTTATGAGTTCATGGTTGTGCTTATGCAATTCCTTGGCAACCTTCAGTATGATGATAGATCGGATCTTTGGCAATTATTTGGACAATTTTGTTGTCTTCTACATCGACGATGTGTAGATCTATACTAGGGATATGAATAAGCATTTGAAACATTTGAGTTTGGGTTTTAAAAAGCTCCGGGAGAATCAATTGTATGCGAAGGAGTCCAAGTGTGCAGACCGAGTGCATTCCTTGGGCAGTCAAGGTAAGGTAGAGGTAGATCTGGCAAAGGTAGAGACAATGTGCAATTAGGACTCTTAAGTTAATTCTGAAGTTAGGTCATTCCTGGGTATGGCTGGTTATTATCGGAATTCATCAAGAATTTCTTGAATATAGCTTTTCCTTTGACCAAGTTGACCAAGATGGGGATTGGGTATACATGGACACTAGCATGTCAAAGAGCTGTTAACGTTAGCTCCGGTACTCCAAATACCAAACTTTAACAAGCCTTTCAAAGTGCATTGTGATGTGTCGAGGTATGCTATGCTAATGCAGGAGTGTGGAAAGCTAGGTGGAGTGACCCTTAGGAAAAGGGGTTGTCCAATAGCTTATTATTTAAAAAAGCTCAATGAAACGCAATAAAGTGGCAGATGCATGACAAGGAGATATTTGCTATTATGTCAGCATTGGAACAATGGTGACATTAACACACCAAAGTGTACACCGACAGTGGCACGTTGAAGTATTTCTCAATGCAGCCTAAGTTGAATCCAAAGCAAGTAAGGTGGCAGCAAAAAATTGGTCAACTATGATATAGAAATCATATACAAGCAAGGACAAGAGAATATGATTCCAGATGCATTGAGCTGGCAAGCTCAATTACGAGTCATGACAACATTTCAAAGGGATTGGTTGCAGGAGGTTGTAGCAGACTATATGCAGGATGACCTGGCTAGCTCAAGGGCAGACTTAGCTAGACAAGAGCACTTAGTGCAGTTGGTAAGCAGGCTAGTCTTGCTAACAAACAGCAACACTTCATGGTTTGCGATAGAGTCATCTACTACACCATGATGCCCAGATTACAAACACGATGGTAAGCGAAAGACAATGCAAATCTCAAGTAAGGATTCTACTCTCCATGGTGGATCAAGTCACAAAGTATGTGAAGACTTTGTCCAACATGCTAGTGGTGTAAGGCTAGAATAGTGAGGCAAACTAAGAAGTTGTAGTGTCTACCCATTCCCGACCTTTCTAAAGCGTGTCCCTTGACTTTGTCATGTCTTTGCTAGAGTCACGCGGATATAATGCTTTGATGGTTGTGTGTGGATCGCTTTAGCAAGGTAGGGCACTTCATTCGACAGTCGACACTGTCAACACCAAATAAGCAGCAAAGTTATTCCTTCATGAAGTAGTTTGTATACGTGGGCTTCCGGACGAGATGATATCAAACTAGGATCGATGGTTTATAGGGAAGTTTTGGGGAACTTTGTTTCGACTCCTGGGACAAAGTTAAAGTTTAGTACAGCCTTCCATTTTCATATGGATGGGCAAACAGAACTAATTAGCAATTAAAATAGGTGTTTTATGCAAGTGCGGATCAGACCAATTGGGTGAAGCACGGTGGAGATATTTACAACAACTCATACCATAGTGCCCTCAAGTGCACTCCTTGGGAGGTGGCTCGAATAGGTGAAGTGGCGTATCGACTCGATCTTCCTCAAGAGTTGAAAAAGATCCACAATTTTTTCCATGTAAGACTATTGGTGCCTTATCATGCGGGTAAGCATTGATGTCTCTTTGTGCTTGGTGCAGGTGAACTTGAGGGTGTCCTTTGTCCTCCTCCTGAGTTGGTGGATGGTGAACTGGAATGGGAAGTGGAGGCAATCCTGAATTCCCGATGGAGCCGGGCGTGGCACTTGACAATGAGCAAGGGAATATTTAATGAAATGAAAGGGTTATCATACCTGCGAGGCAATGTGGGAACCTGAAGAAATTTAGTTAATGCGATTGCTGCATTCCAAGCTAAATATTTGTAAATATTGTACCTTTCTAAATAAAATCAAATTTAATTATAAATTTGTATGTGTAATCCGTCATCCACTACGGAGATATTATCATTAACTGGTGATAGAATGCCATAGTCCAATAGGTTCGGTTATCACTCTAAAATTTAATTCTATCATTGAAAAATAGACTTATACCTCCTGTCCTTTGGTTAGTGATAATGTTTAAACTTAACCAATAGGGTAAGTTCTTGGCTTGCCTGAGGTGAGTGCCGCCATTTTGGAGCTTGGGGCCCAGGAGGCTGGGCTCGAATATTCTAGAATATTCTAGAATATTTTAGAATATTTCTTTCTAGTCGGCAGTATTTGCCTTAGTCGGCAAAAAAGAATTCTAATAAAACTGTTGTATTTCTATCTTATTCTTTTTTATATTAGCTTAATTTATTACTCAATATACATTAGCTAAAGTTTTTTCTTCATCTTAATTAAAGCTGCAGTTCTCGAACCACCAGCTAGGCTTGGACGTGGAGGTGTTTGAGTAGGTAATTCCTCTGGTCTAATGTTCTCTGCGAGCTTGTTTGTTGCAACCTAGAGAGTTCGAAACTCTTCTCGGTTCCTATAATATTCCTTTCGAGCTCGACGGCAGCTAACAACGATGATCCGGTTCCGGAACCAATATCCCAGACTAGGTCGCCAGGTCTACTGAGACGCTCGATCAAAAGCTGCATGAGTCGAACACTCTTCGGTTGAATCATCATCCTACACAAACTTCCATTAGGATAAACAAAGCAAAGGACTTCCTTACCAAGCCTCCTGAAAACGGTCGGCGGTGTCGACGAGGATCGTGTTCGTCAACGCCAGAGGGTTTGGCCTCTTTGACTTCTTCTCAGAGCTTTGCAGCATCAAGAGAACTAACAAGTTATCCTGCCACATAGACCAAGTTAAACTTGAACTTGAATAGCTAGCTCACCTTAATTTTGTCACGGTATCCCCAGCCTCGTGCACGGTAAACGCTGTAAGTTCCTGCAACCTCCTAGTTGATTACCGCAGCCGCCTGAATCACCGCCGATACAGAAGGAGAACTCACGAAGACGACCATGAAACCACTCACTGCCAAGTGCATTCCACTGAACTACAAGGCCTCCTCAAACTTCACTTGATCTAGCTGCACAATGTCCTTGTTGATGCTAGCACCTCCATATACAAGCTCATTGGGCAAGTCGAGGATGATGAGGTTGAAGCCGTATTCACCTACACTTCTTGGAACACCGTTTGTGACTCAGTTGTATGTGTCTGTCAACCTGTTGTCGGAGCTTGGTGTACACCTCTGTCTGGGAAGCACCCGGCTCGAAGAAAGACCTGCTCATCTCCTCCATATCGCACACAGCCAGGTCGTAGGATCCACGGGATGCAGCCAGGGTCGGGATGAAGGTCATCAGTCGTCCTTGATGTCCAAATTAGCTACAAGTGGCTGCACCTCATTGATTGTAAAGTCGATTGCCGACGGAGGTGCTGTAGAAGAGCTTGGTCCCGCTCCTGATCCCTTTGCAGGTGTAGTTGTCTTCTGCACTGTCTTCTTCATCTTGCTCTTCTTGATAGCCTCTACTTCGTCCAGCTCCCAAACAATCGCTGGTAGATCATTGCCGTGCACGTCGAATAATGAGCTCTCCCAAGCTGTGGCTGTTGCGACGGACAGTCGAGCCAGAATGGAACATGCTCCGTTCTAACGGTGTTAGAGCTCCTCTGCTCTTCGACCACATGTGAGGCTCACTTGTATGATCTGTCCACAGCTTCATCGTCTAAGACAATGCCATTTTCTTCGCCAGTATGAACCTGTAACACAAAGTCAGATAGTAGCAATCTTGGAATGAAAGCTTACCTCCATATCATCCGACGCGCAGACTCCTCACGCTCCAGAAACTCATTGGCTCCATCGAATAAGTGAACCGTATGCAGTCATGGAAGGGCTGAAAGACCAGGCACTTGCTCCGAGTTCACATCTCGTCAAACCAGCTCATGAAGTCGACATCCGTTCTAACTTCTTCACCATCCTCTCGCAACCCCTTAAGGATCTGAATGGCTTCCTCGCGCACAGCCTTCCAATATAAGTCCAAGGTGAACCACTTGATTCACTCTTTGTCCTGCATGCCTGGTAACCCAAGTGTCTGTTGTTCTGCCTTGGATTCGAGATGGTGAGCTTGTTCAAGTATCGGAGTCGCAGCATGTTTGGAATCTTCGCCTTTGACATCGCGTACAGCTTCTCAATGCCCATCCAGCGACACTGCTTATGAGAGATGTTCGTCACCTTCTGGAACCACTCCTCCCCCAAGTCTGGGTCTATGATGGAGAGGAACTTGTGCATACGCTTGTCATGCTTCTTGTACACTAGCTGCTTCAGGTTCAGCTCAACCTGTGGATTGCCTTAGCACTAGTGACTGCTCTGTCGAGATCATCGTCGATCTGTTCTGCACATAGAATAAGTTAAAAACTTCTTTCCTAAATCAAATCGGAGGTTACCTTGAAAAGAATCTTTGTGCAAATCAGGTTCGGAAGAGGATGCCAAGCCGTCTTTCCTGTTGAACTCTCCTTCCACTTCCGCACCTCAAGACGATCAACCTCCGTGAGTGACTCGAGGATTTTCTGAGTTCCTTCGGTACTAGTGCAGACCGCCTTTACAGCGAGGAGAATATGTGGTAGCGTTGTTTCCACAATGTTGCTGAAGATCTGTTCAATGAAACTATAAGTCTAGACTCTTAACAAAAAGAAAAGAAAATACTCACATGTTAATCGATTGGAACATCGAAACCAGTTGAAGATTGTCAAGGTTCCTGTGGAGATGAAACTCGATCGAACGCGAATAGCCCATCTGGTTGTCCTTTGCATCCTCCCGGTAGAGCTTCTGCAAAGCCTGTAGCCTATGGTTCCCGTCCAGCAGCTGAACTTCTGGTTTGAGAGCCTTGAAGCCCACTGTTTGTACTCAGGCTGAGTAAGAGCTTGCTTGAAAGACCGGTGCTGCTGTACTGAACTGTGTCCTTGACAGCTCCGATAGCTCCTCAGCAGTGAGTCAATCTCCTGATGGACAGAATGAACAAGGCCGTGTTGCGTAGATAACCAGCCTTCTTCAACGATGACCAGCATGTCCAAGTCCCCTGGGTTCACTCGTCGAACCACCTCGTTCGAATGCATTCTACAGATGGGCACATCAGGAGGATCACCAAGTCCCTTGACAGTAATTTTGTCGAGCAGGTTCGTTGAGCTCTCCAAATGCAGGCTAGCCGGTATGCTGTATAACTCCTTCGGCTCCTTATCGCTCTTCGCCTTCTTGCCTTTTGGATCAGCTTTCCCGCAGCCTCTCTTTTTGCTGACTGCCTCCTCCAAGTCGTCCTCGCTAGCTTCAACTGCCTCTGTCATCTACACTTGCTCGTTCAGGACTGCAACCTCAGCGGATGAAGGAGGCAACTGCGACGAGCTCTTCGGGAAATCTGTGATGGTTGATGGAGGCTGCTCCTGCTCAATTGGTACTACTCCAGACTGAGTCACTGGAGGATCCTCCTTTGCTACATTAGATGGTTCTCCTCTCATGCCTTGCTTCTGCTTCGATATCCTCTTCTCTTCCGTGGTCTTCATCAGGCTCAGTCTCTAGTAGACGTTTGAAGCTCTCACCATTTTGTAAACTCTGGAAAGCAAACACATAAGTCAATTGCTTAGGAGACAAAATTAAAAAAAAAAACAAGATGACTAACCTTGTGGCTGCCGACTCAAGCTAGCTGGTGCCGACCCTCTTAGTCGGCACAGAGATGTAGAAGAGCATATCCTGCCGACTGAGACAGGTTGGTGCCGACCTCTCAGACGGCGAGCTAGGATCTCCTAAAATAAAAAATAAAAATCAAAGATGACTAACCTTGTGGCTACTGACTCAAGCTAGCTGGTGCTGACCTCTCAGTTGGCACAGAGATGTAGAAGAGCATATCCTGCCGACTGAGACAGGTTGGTGCCGACCCTCTCAGACGGCGAGCTAGGATCTCCTAAAATAAAAAATAAAAATCAAAGATGACTAACCTTGTGGCTGCCGACTCAAGCTAGCTGGTGTCGACCCTCTCAGTCAGCACAGAGATGTAGAAGAGCATATCCTGCCGACTGAGACAGGTTGGTGCCGACCCTCTCAGACGGCGAGCTAGGATGGTGCCGTTCCTAAACTCTTCCTGGGAAAAAAGTAAGTTACTAAGAATCGAACCCGAGATGTAGAAGAGCATATCCTGCCGACTGAGACAGGTTGGTGCGACCTCTCAGATGCGAGCTAGGATGGTGCCGTTCCTAAACTCTTCCTGGGAAAAAAAGTAAGTTACCAAGAATTGAACCGAGATGTAGAAGAGCATATCCTGCCGACTGAGACAGGTTGGTGCCAACCCTCTCAGACGGCGAGCTAGGATGGTGCCGTTCCTAAAGTTTCCTGGGAAAAAAAGTAAGTTACCAAGAATCAAACCCACAACCTCTACACTACAAACCACAAGAGCTAACCAACTTGTCAATTCTGTAAACACAAGAGCATATTGGAATGTGGTGCATATTGACTAGCTTAGTGTGTTAATCACGTCCTACCTAATCCGTCCCTACTCTCGTGCTTAACCAGGTAATCACGTTCCTAAACCCTTTTTCTAAAAAAAAGTATGTTACCGACTGAGACAGGTAAAAAAAAAGTATGTTACCGACTGAGACAGGTTGGTGCCAACCCTCTCAGACGGCGAGCTAGGATGGTGCCGTTCCTAAAGTTTCCAGGTAATCACGTTCCTAAACCCTTTTTCTAAAAAAAGTATGTTACCGACTGAGACAGGTAAAAAAAAGTATGTTACCGACTGAGACAGGTTGGTGCCAACCCTCTCAGACGGCGAGCTAGGATGGTGCCGTTCCTAAAGTTTCCTGGAAAAAAATAAGTTACCAAGAATCAAACCCGCAACCTCTACACTACAAACCACAAGAGCTAACCAACTTGTCAATTCTGTAAACACAAGAGCATATTGGCATGTGGTGCATATTGACCTAGCTTAGTGTGTTAATCACGTCTTGCCTAATCCGTCCCTACTCCCGTGGTTAAGCACGGGAGTAGGGACGGATTAGGCAGGACGTGATTAAAAAGTATGCTAGCAAGAATCAAACTCGCAACCTCTGTGTTACAAACCGCAAGGGCTAACCAACTTGTTAATTCTATAAACATTTATAAATATTGGCATGCAGTATATATGTACTTTTTTGTAGCTAAATCCTTAATTTATTATGGTAGGTTTAGTTAACGATTTAGGATTTAGTGTTAATCATTTTCATAAATATTCTTAATCAAGTGTTAATCACATTCTATTTTTGCCATTCCAAAAAAGGATTGTTGAATCCTTTTTGTCATTCCAAAAAGGATTTGTTAAGGTTATATAAGGATAACTAACTATAAGGGTGGAATATATGCCACTATTGCCAGTAACACATGCGATTGGTGTATCACAAAGGTTAGTTCTTTTCTTTTCTTTCCATCATACAAAGTATAGAATTCATATTTGCCATTTTATTAAGTTAACATTATAACTCTGTAAAAAGAAATACTTGAGCCGCAAAGCAAAAAATAAACAAATTCAAAATACCTTGTGGTTGCCGATTGAACTAGGATGGTGCCGTCACTCTCAGTCGGCACAAATGGGAAGACACATTAACTCTTGAAAAAAAAAAATATTGTGATACGGATACTTGAGCCGCAAAGAAAAAAATAAACAAATCGAAAATACCTTGTGGCTGCCGACTGAACCAGGATGGTGCCATCACTCTCAGTCGGCACAAATGGGAAGACCCTTTATCTCTGGGATTCCGACACAAATGGGAAGACACATTAACTCTGAAAAAAAAAAAACATTGTGATACGGATAATTGAGCCGCAAAGAAAAAAATTGAAGTTAAACGAGTCTCTGAACTACCACAGATATACAATGGAAATGTCATTTACGAACTTCCCCCAAGAAAGAAAGCATAGAGAAGTACTTGGGGATGAATCACAAGGATGGCTGCTACCATTGGACACACCCGAGCACAACACACTGCATGTTCCGGCGCGAGTCAGTCGAAGTTCATGTGTCGGACATCTCAAATGCATCAATCCTACCTGCCCCTACTTGGCTTTTGAGAAGAAAGCAAATGAATGTCACTTCAAGGGTGCTGTGGAGAAGGCAAAGACAACTGAGACAAGCAAAGTAATAGGCATGAAATGTAAGCATTGTGGAGAGGAGCCATTGATAGTGCACACTTGTCCGACTTATGTGTACTACATTCTGCCAGACGACATTTCTTTTACAAGGTTGTTCATTCACAGAGGTGTTCATCAGCATCCAGTCAACCCCTCAGTGTCAGCTTGAAACGTTCAGCGTGCCAGATCTAGTGTCAGCAACGTGGTAAAAAACAGTCCGCGAACCAATCAACGAGTGGTTGAGTTTCAAGTTGCGCGTGAGCTCATCTTTGAAGAACTTTTCAAGGAAGAAGGAGAAGTCTCGTACACTGGTTTACTCTCAAAACTTGAACCTTAACAAACCATCGAAGGTATTTTTCTTTAGATCTCTACACATTGACGTGACCTTTCCTTTAGGACTCGGGACTGGATTACACAATCAAGACAGAAGGAGACACACTTTAGACCCCACTTTATCTCCATCAACAATTATCAATCTGGTGGAAGGTGAAGAACACTTGACCAGCCCGGAGTTCACGAGTACCACTAACGTTCGAGTGCAAACTGTTAGGAGAACAGTCACAGGAACAGAACAGTCTGATGCTCGACGTTCACACAGACATGATGTAGAGTACACAGAGCGGGTGGTCCAAAACAACATGGAGAAAGAGGTTAAGGTTCGAAGAGGTTTCGGAGAGAGAGATTGCTCAAATAGAGTGGGCCATCAGACGAATCGGAGCATCCAGTAAGGTTAAGTGTTTGGGGATGAATCAGGAAGGAACTGCTCTGTGTGGAAAACCAATTGGTTATCCAAGCAGAGTGCCAGCACCAGGATTCTATGGAAAACGAATGTACATTGATGCCTTGGGGAATGAGGAGTATGTACAACAGATGATGTGGTTCTGCCCAAAAGACTCAGGGTGTTTCACGCGGCCAAACGGAAAAATTCTTCGGTCAAGAATTCCAACACCACCAACGGTTTGGCCTGTGCTCAAGGAAACGAAGCTGACAAGTGAGGAGGTCAGAGAACTACAGGATGCAGGCTTTGTTCTGGAAGGTTTATAGGGGATGGCAGGAAGAGTAGATGAGGGTCAGAAGGACAAAACACCATCGCCACCACGTGGAGCTGGATCTACAACAATTCCACCTTTCAAAGGACGTATGGTCCGGACTCCAACAAAAATGTCTAAGGAACAAGAGAAGAATTTCCGCAAGGCCAAGACGTTTTTAGGTTGTGTGTGAAATGTTGAAGTGACAGCTAGAGGACGGGAGGCTTTCGTTGTGTCGGCAGGAAATGACTCTGCAAAGGTGACTATTAATACTTATCCTTCATGCAGTTGTTCTACATTTCAGAAGAGCAAAAGTTGGAGCCCATGTGTACACATGTACTTCGTCTATAGCCGTGTGCTTGGCTTGAACCCGGACGTCACATATTTTCTACAAAGGCGATCGCTCAGTGAGATGGAGGTCCACCGTTTGCTGGTGAATTGCAGCAGAGTTCATGACCCACTGGTGCTACAAGGATAAATGGTTTAGGGTTTAGGATAATGTTTTATTAAGCCAGTCGGCATATATTAAGCTAGTCGGCATATATTAAGCCAGTCGGCATATTAAAAAAACTTATATATTCTAGAATATTCTTGAGAATATTCTAGAATATGCTAGAATAACCCTAGAATATCTGCGAATATTCTAGAATAATATGAAGCCTCCTGAGCCGGAGCCTCCTTTTCGCCGAGACCCGCCTGAGGTGAGTCCCTCTGGATCCCACTAGGGTCCGATTCTCTAGAGTTCGGTCCTTCATTCAAAGGTAGGATGAATCTTTCTCATGCGCATTCTGTGGCATGAACTTGGCATGCATTAGATAGCGCATGTAGACGCTGCGCAAATTGTTAGTGCTAGGCTATGGTCTATTACTTATTTTAAGTCAATGAATTACTCATTGGAGTGGATTTGATTAACTTTAGGTCTTTTACGTAGTCTTTTTCCTAGTCTGAATGTTCATCGATGAATGTTCATCGATGAGGACATCGATATTTCCTAACGGAAGAGATTTTTCGTGAACATGCATCATGGACTCTCCATGTCAGCTGGAGTAGGGTTAGTTAGGGTATGGATCGTTCTACTTTGCGAGAAACTAACGGCTAAACCTTATGCACTGGGTTTCGGGGCACAAGTGGGTATTACCCCTTGTTGTGAGTCCCTTGCCCAGCGTTCCTTGGTAGACCATGAGAAACTCGAACTAGTCCTTGCACTTGGAAGTTGAGAACAAGTTTATCTCATGGAAGAAGGCTTTTCCAGCGAGGGGGAATGCATCTTAAAGCAACACGGGTTTGGCCTTCAATGCATTCCATAAAGTCTAGGGTTTAGGGTTGTTGCTGAGTGGCAGAGCATTAGTGACATGGTAAAGCATTACTAATGTGGCATAACACTAATGGAACACTTATGACTTGGTAAAGCACTACTAATTTGGCAAGGCACTGTAACGTGGCGGGAGCATTGCTGACTAAGCATTGGAGTTGGATATTTGTTTAAATCATTATATAGAAGGAGCCTAGTTTGAACATACCTTATCTTTGTTCCCTTAACCAACTGGAAAGGGGCAATTACTTGATGATATAGCAACTTAGTTTTAACTTATCCTACACCCAACCAAGTCACAAAGATCAGCCGAGCTATTAAATATCCATTCCTAACTTGGTGTGACTAAGGCAGCTAGAGCAAGGCCTTAACCATTAAATTTGTGGAACGTGAACTCGGGCAATTATGTATGTAATAATATGTATAGCCTCCACCTCTCTATGTACGTACATACATATACATATATATACATATATATTACAATGGTGGCAATATACCCAAATCTATCCCAATTACCAATGTTCACGACAACTCACCACCCCTTCCAGAATGTCAATGTCCACATTGACGGCAAAATCCTGATCATATGAGACTAGCCCACTAGGGACCACTAGATATGAATGCAAGTTGTAACTAAAATGGGTATGTTTAGTTCCCATTTCTTAATAATTAATAATTTTTAATTATTTAATTAGCATTTTCTAATATTAAAGAATATTTTTAAAATATATATTTGAAGATAGAATATTCTTTATAATATTTATTTTGTAATCACCCTTTAATAAATTATAACATTCATGGACCAAAAATTAATAACATTATAAAAGTAGAAAATATTAAGTTATAATATATTATATAAAATTGCCTAATATAAAATTAAGAAAGCATAAGAGGTACATTATATAAATATGTTGTTATTAAATATTAATATTTAAATATAATATTAATTAAAAATTTGTACTAGTAATAATATATATATAATATGCAAAATCCTATAATAATATAGTCAATCTTCCATATCTTTTTTAAATTTATATAGTTAAGTAACAATTTGGTACTATTATTAAAGAGTTTAAAATTAATATTAAATATATGATATTTTATAATTTTGTAATTGCTTTAAGCTTCAGAAAACATACATTCTTGCAGTTTTGTTAATTATGACTTTATCAACGTTCTTGACATCCATATATCGAATGATTTAACATTTATAAAACATGCTGGGTCTTTTTGATTGAGACCATGTTTTCTCTTAGGCATCCATTATATCTTTCGCTCTCCTTCTCGTGTCGCCTTTTTTGTGGTTTGAACCATGCAACCTTAACAATACTATTTTTTGTGATTACTTCAGGTGTGTTGATAATTTGACCCATCCAAATAGGCTGATTATATACACATCTGGAGTAATGAGAACCATCATTAGTTTTTAAAATCCTTGTAGCAATCAAAATATGCTTTAGGTTTTTGGTTCTTTTGTTCAACAAAGTGTGGGGTTTGCACTTTCACATCACTACTGGCTTCTATGTCGTCTGTGCTCATGATGTCATTTCAATCTCTCTCGCCACCTTGTTTTAGGCCAAAAAGGGTGTTGCAATTCTGTACTTGTGACAATAGGCCCTTTAACTCTCAAACAACAGTCTCCCAATAGTCGATCCATGCTTATATAGTTCTGAGTAATTGCCTTATCAAATTCTTTGGTATCGATTTTTAACCCATGCCACATATTTTTTGATGCCATCAATAATAACCTCTTGTTCCTTGAGCTGGGCACTCAATGGAATAGGGTCTGGTTGTCCTTTGGAAGAAGTGGCTTTCCATCCTCTCCACTTTTGAAGAGCATTAAGCCCTCTTTCGGTAACCACTCCTGCTCTGATGGCCGTAACTTGTACTGCATAATAGTATACCATCTCTATGGAGAAAAAGAATTGTAGGCACAAGGTGACCAACTAAAGAATCACTCTCCTTCTTTTATATACTCCTTGAGAAATTTTTGAATTCTGGCACTCAGTCACAAGCAAAGCACAACTTTTTTTGGAGATGCAATTTTCAAAAAATTCATCATATGCGGTAAGGTAAGTGCACTTGTTTTTTGTAGAGTTGGAGACCTTGCTGAAGAACGCATCAATATCTTCATGAGTGTGACCAACCATAAGGAAACTGAGTGTGATTGTTCAAACACACCTTTGGCAACAAGCATTGACAAGTATGCTAGACATATCTAGAAAATAAAAGAAGTATGAGCTTGAGAAACCCTTAAGTAAAATGATTTACCTATTTTTGTTCTCGCCTGCACAATTATCCATCTGTAAAAGCAAATGGCGAGGAAGCTTATTTGATGTTGAGGACACATGTACACTATTTGAGCTAGATCCCTCCACTGAACCAGAACTCTCAACAGGGCCATCTGTTTTTTGTGTAGGTTGTTGACAATGCCTCTCATATTCTCAAGTAGCCTCAAGTGCAGACGTGTTCATGAGAGCATTATGTAAAGGTTGAAGGTGTTGTTTCTTCACTTTGGATCACCATAGGACTTGTTGTGAGTGGGCTTCAAGGTTTCTGAAACACATGGCCAATGACCCAATAGTGAAATTGGAGTCGCTAAACCAATGTGGAAGTGAAAAGTGTCCATATGATTCACAACCGTGTCCATGTGTTAACACACATGTCAATGAAATCGGAAGTTTCATGACATTTCCAAGGCACTTTGGTGTTGCAATGAGCTTTGAATGCTTGGTCTTTGAATGATCCATATTGTCATGGATCAAGCACAGGTATCTGATGGGTGTGACACAAAAAGCATGCGGTGTGCATAGTACTGAGACCAGTAAGTTTGTTGTGCAATCATGTGGGCCTCCATCTTCTTTTGAATGGCAGTGATCTCCACCAAGGTTTTTGCACAAGCCTTGCAGCCTTCAATGACGTATAAGTGTTACACTTGGAAAAGCTAGAGTGTTTTGCAATCTCCACATCCTTAAAATGAGTATTCCATATGTTGTTGAAGGTACCAGTGCAATTGCTTGAGCCCCATCAAACTGAGGCACTTGTTCACATGTTCACACAGCTTCAATTGAGTGTAGATTGAAGGCAAAAACCTTGAGATTTTCCCTACCCCTGCATTTGTGGTTTGGCATTTGTGAGGCATCCTGTCTGCATTTGCTTCCACAAAAGCCTTGAGTATCTCTATGGCTGCCATAATGTGAGAGCGGGTTTTGACCAAGCGAGTGTTCCCATGTACTGAGGTTCGCGCTCCATCTAGCCACTCATCCCTCCGACGGTAGAACGTGGTCTTTGGGATCCCGTATATACTGTACCAAGCTTTGAAGCAGAATGGCCACCTTATTAAATACCAGGATGTACTCTGATAACCTGTGTTCAAGGCCATTCCATCAATACACCCAGTTAGTGCAGCATATACAAACTCATGCCTTTGCTTTTGGGTGAGCATACGAAAGACATGTCTACATTGGGTAATTTCATTTCGGTCTGCCATCTGACAATACTTTTCTTGCAGTCAATCGTGGCAATGCTTGTAACACTTTCGAAGATGTAGATCCATCTTGACCCTTTGCTGAAACTTGTAGGGGAAGATTGCAACCCATGAATCGCCTTTTTCCTTACTAATAGACCAATGCAAGGAACCTCTTCAAATATGGGTTGTACTTAGGTTGTTATTATTGAAATCCAACCAGAATATGTTGAACCATCTCGCCATCTTAATTCTGATGTTCGCCACCTCACGAGGGATCCAGGATGCAATGTGCCATTAGGTGAAACCTCTTCACAACTACACCTACGAAGTCGGCCCTAGTTTCTCTTCTAATACGCTTCCATTGGATTTATAGCTGTGATGATGCCTCTCCCAACCTCATTGCATGAAGAAAGAGAATAACCTCATTCATCACAGCAGGCAAGCCATCATCTGGTAACTCGTACTACTATTTATTTTGACTCTGCATATTTTGTGTCAGCCTTGACTTCATCCAATTCCACAATACAGGAGAACCCGCTCAAATTCCATTCCGGGAACCTCAACATGTTTGCAAATGGTGTTCACCCATACGTACACACAAGATCCTTGGGCAATATTGTGACATAATGCATTATCATCTCGAACTTCCACAGTTCCAGTGCCAACTATCTCGTTGTTTCGAAGAAGACATATTTTATCTCCAATATTAACATATTGTCCTGCACATAAATAATTTTGTATTTATGATATCTATTTATGTAATATTTCTAAGAAATCTGAATTGAGGATGCTTAATATATATGCGTGTGCGATAATACATAATTATGTATAGGATAATATCTCATGCTTAATTAATACAATGGCGGGCGGGATTAATCCCGCCTAGACTCCCTTTGATGATGAAGAGTCGAGATTAATCCCACCACCGACTCCCTCTAAGTGGAGAGAGGCGGTGGGATTAATCCTGCCGCTGACTCTCTCCGACAGGAATTGCCGCGGTGAGATTAATGCCGTTGGCTTCTCCCCGTTGAAGATTAATCCTGCTGGCTCTTCCCCTCGGAGGGAGTCGACGACGGGATTAATCTCGCCGCCCACTCCTCCGACGAGGAAGAGTCGGCGGGGTTAATCCCGCCGCCGGCTCTCTCCAACGAGGAAGAATTAGCGGATTAATCCTGCTGTCGGCTCCCTCCTACGAGAAAGAGTCGGCAAGATTAATCCGCCCACAACTCTTTTCGAAGCTATGATTTCAGAGAGATCTTGAGGGGGTAGCGGGATTAATCCCGCCAATTGTTTCTCTGCTACTGAACTTGTCGCAGGATTAATCCTGCCCACAAATCTCTAAAACAGGAAAGTGGTGGCAAGATTAATCCCACCACCCCTTTTCTGCCTCCTAGTATGGTCGGCGGGATTAATCCCGTCAACAACTCTTTTTAATAAATTTCATTACCTTTTCATCATTTCAGAGAGTTATTGGCGAGATTAATCCCGCCGCTTTTTCTTAGAGGCGGAGAAGCATTGCTCGGATTAATCCAACCATGGCTTCCATGTTTTAAAGAGTTGTGGGCGAGATTAATCCTGCCACCTCTTTTAAGAGGCGAAAAAGAAATGGCCGGATTAATCCTGCGCCCGGCTAACCGAGAATATTAAGTAAAAAGAATGTTTAAACGGGATAAATCCCTAATAGAATATAATGTAATTTTAATGGATTCCTAAACCCCTAAATTCTAATTTTAAGAGAAAATGTAAGAGAGTGAATGTCAGAGTTATAACCCAAAGGGCCAACACGTGGTTGTCAGTGGACATTTGACGTCATCATTCATGTGTGAGCAATGCTAAGTCTTTCAAGATAACCCTAAGAGTCTAACTTAGAGGCCCAATTAGGCAGAAGACTTAGAGTTCTACCCTAAGTCCCCTAGAATGACCATCCCATGAACCCTAGAGGATAACTTGAGTAAACTTTAGGATCTTGTTCCAGTAGACCTAGACAGGCTCATGCCCTAACCCCACAAAGGAGATGTGTCTTATACATGCCCATGTGACAGAGCCAAGGCATCGTCACTTACCCCTTGAGGAATCACCCTCATTTGGGAGTACAACCCCTTTTAAGGCGATAAGGGGTACCCTGAACCACGACTAAACCCTAAGGGTTTGAGTGGCCAAGTCATACCTTAAACTTAGAGCTAATACTTAATGAGGACACGAGTGTGTGCCGTAGGTGAACACGAGTGTTCTACTAAGCAAACTCCCTAAGGCTAAGTTCGGATAATCCTAAGTACATGACCTTGCGAGTGCTTCATGAAAAGACTCATGCTAACAAGCTTAGGTTGTTCAACCCCTGGATTCCAAGGAGAACATTCCCCTAGCCAAGTGTGCCTAAGCACACTTAGTTACGAGACCTAACCTCCCTTGAGCAAATGCCTAAGGCTTAGCACCCTAGCACGAGCACAAGCATGCATGTTTATCAGAGTATCCAACCCTTGGCGACAAGCCCATGACATAACCCCAAAGAGCATGCCTCGGGCATTGTATCATGTGACATTTAGCCCAGTGTCACATCTCCATGTGACACTGCCTTCCCCGTTGTGGGCTATCATGCCATAACCTTAGATTCAAGAGACGCACCAAGTGCCACAAACGTGGCTCTAAATGCCAACTCTAGAACCCCTTAGTGAACCCTCAGGAACTGGGTAACGTGAACTTGTCAAACAAGATCCCACGCCCACAGTTGGACAAGGATATAGATGTGCCTTGCTTGGCCGTGAGTGCTACACCTAGTTTGACGTGGAGGAGGAGGCTGGAGACAAGCCTCTACCTGTACCTCTTGGAACATGCAATTTGACAAGACCTCCTAGACACGGATTCGCCAACGTTAAGGGTAAGCTACCCCGAAGGTGGGACATACCCTTGTCATCTAGAAGTTAGGCGCGGCACAACAGAGGGTTGTGCCTTGACGACACAAGCTAGAGCTTGCACCAAGAGAAGAGTAACGAGCTCAGTCATAACCCAGGAACCCTCACTCCTATATACTACCTTATTTATGTGACAGAGCCCCCCCCTGTTTTCTTGTTTACATAAGTGGGCTGGCACGGAATCTCATTCCGAGAGGGAATATACTTGGTGAGTTATCCATCCTAAACCCTAACCTATCAAACCTAGGGGTATTTTTAAACATATCCGACATGCCGAACTACTGAAACTAACCATTAACCCAACCGGGACATGGAAAACCAAGGTAAGAATTTTCTAGATGAAAGTCCTAACTTTGCCTAGAGTTTTCTTGCAAATACCTAATGACACCTGGCCGAACCATCACTAGATATCCAAGTGCACTAAGCGGGCCTGTTTCTTCTACACCTAGGGCTTATCAACATAGTACAGTAGGTAACAACAGTCAACGTCCAAAGTAAAAGAGGAGTCATAATAAAAAACTATGACAGAATCTTTATAGGTATTTCTAAATTATTTATAATACTTGTAAACAGCACTGAAGGCGCCGTGCTTTTCTATAAATAATAACACCCAATTTAATGTCGCTCCTGAGGTGATCACTATCAAGAAAAACAAAGATCTGAAGAGTGAAAATTACAGAAATGAAGAAACTCTTGCCGAAGAAAGAACAAGATTTGAATTTAATGGGAAATTAAATGCATTTTTAAATTTACATATCAGAACGACAATACTTATGTTAGAATTTCAAAATTTGTGAAAAGTAAAGAAAATAAAATTTAAGATGAGTTGACATAAATAACCGACATTTTAACATATATACTCTTTAATTCCAATGATTTTTATAAATTGTATTTAATGTGATTCAAGCTGTTTAATATTACGAAATTTTAGTAATTATTCTACATTCTTAATATTTCAGTATATAATACTTATACTATAAATAATTGATATATTATTATTATCATTTAAATATATTCATAGTGTGTTATTAATATTATTTTCTTAATTACTCGAGTAATTAAGCTACATTTCTATATATTAATGGGATATTTTTTATTATTTTCTTTTATTCCAAGAATATTCCAATATTAAACTTGATTATCATAATTAAATTAATATATATTCTTAATTATTTAAGTAATTATTTTCTCAATTAATTTCTTATTATTTCAAGAATTTCAATGTTAAACCTTATTATCAATATTTAAATATATATTTATTAAACTATATATGACCATACATTAGATAAAATGATATATTATTTGTATAATTTAAATATTTTCATAGTGTGTATATTAATATTTTTAATTTAATTCAATGTTTCTTTTGTACACATATATAAACACAATAAAAAATTTACATATACACATGCACACGCATTAGAAGCACTTACAGAAACACATATGCACACACATGCACAAGTCGATGAGTGGATCACAATATAAATAAAGCATTAGCTTTGTATTTACGATTTAGAGTTTAAATCCCCAAACCAAACATTTATAATTACACACACTCTACACTGTAGAGTAAATTTATATTAAATAATTAAAAAAATGTGCATGGATTTAGTTTATATTAATATAAGATTTTATATTAATATATATATTTTGTGCTATGATTGCTTTCAAATGTGTTTTAATATCATTATGTCATTTTAAGTTAAAACTAGGTAAAATTCAAATAAATACATACAATTTTAAAATATGAGCAAATTATAAAATGCATTTTTAAAAAATAAAGTATTTTAAATTAATTAACAAATCAGTAGAATGATTTGTGATTTTATGTTTATCTACTTGACTATCAACAATTTTTATGCATGTTTTCTTGTGTATTTATATACAAATAAAAGACTTTTTATACAAATATTAAAATTTAATAATAAAATACTTGCATTGAGTTTAAACCTTTAAACCAAACTAGAGAGATATGTTGCTTCTTTATCGAAAACATCATGTTCAACGCATGTATGATCCATATGTACTCAATCAGTGTGTATGTAACACATTGAATTTACACATGTAATATGTATGTATGTCTGTGTGTATACATGTGTGTATGTATATATGTGTACTAATATATGCAATGTGTACGAAATTAATTTTTTAACACTCTCTCTCTTCTCTCATACATACACACCATGCATGATTCCTAATATGTACTGTCTCTCTTTTCTCATACATACACACCATGCATGATTCCTAATATGTACTACTGTCTCTCTTCTCTCATACATACACGATCCATAATATGTAGTCTGTCTCTCTTTTCTCATACATACACCATGCATGATCCATAATATGTAGTGATGTGACAATATTATGTACCATGTACATATGTCTATGTGTATATTATATGTGTGTATGTATGTATTGCTACATGTGAAAATTTAACACTCTCATAAACACACATATGTCAAACTCCTATGTATGTGATACACCCACACACCCACACACGCACACGAATTATAATATAATGAAAGAATATTTATTTAGGGTCAATATAATATATATATATAATATATATATATATATATATATATATATATATTTTTTAGGATTTAGGTATATTCTTAAAAGGAATATTTGATTAGGGCTAATATATATTTATTCCTTTTAAGGTTTAGGTATATTCTTAGGGTTTCAAGAAGAAAGGCGGCGGAGGAGCAAGACGTGGCGGTGGTGGTGGAATATGAGAGCGGCTGTGCCATAGTCAATAATCTCTCTCTCAAAAGGTCGTCAGTGCCCCAGGTGGCATATCCTTTTTCCTCTGCAGGCGCCCCGTCGCAGGCGTGGCAGTGCAAAAAGGCGTGGCAATGCAGTAGGGTTTGAAGGTGCATTCACACAGGTGAAATCTCTCTCTCTCTCTCACACACACACTCCTGTGTATATATATCTATGTGTGATAGAAAATTTATTTATTTATCTGTATTTACATATACATTTATATGTGTGTGTATCTATATAATAAAATTTATTTATCTAGCTCTCACACGCACATGCACACTCCTGTATATACATACACATATACATATTTATGTATTTACATATATATAATATATATATATATATGCGTGTGTGTGTGTGTGTGTGTTTATCTGTATAATTTTATTTGTTTAGCTCACACACGCACACACACGATATACATATACACACATATAATACCTATATATATATACATACATATTATGTATCTATATAATTTATTTAATTATCTATCTCTCACACACACAGACACACTCCTATACATATATATATGTGTGTGTGTGTATCTGTATGATTTTATTTGTTTAGCTCACACATGCACCACACGAGTACATACACACATATATATATATACCTATATACATATATACATACATATATTATGTGTGTGTATCTGTATAATTTTATTTACTATTTATCTCTCGCACATGTCACGACCCGATATAGGATACAGGATTTCGGATACAGGATTCCGGATATAAGATACAGGATACAGGATACGGGATACAAGATATGCTTGCAGGATATTCCTACATGATATACTTACAGGATATTCCTATAGGATATGCTTACAGGATATGCTATAGGGATATGCCTAAAGGATAAGGCTCGTTTTAGCCTCTGCATGCATATAGCCACTTTTAGATGCATGCAACCACTTTTAGCACTCATGCCTAGATTTGCTCTTGGAGTTGTGAGCATAAAAGCTTCGACCTAATTGTGTACAATCAATTACTATCAACACCAATCATTCTACGATTATTCTTGTTCGTTGTTCTTGTCTTACTTCTTGCCTCCTGCTCTTGTTTTATTCCTGGTTCCCATCCTACTCCTGGTTCCTAGCTCCTGTCCTGCTCCAGTTCCTATCCTGCTCCTTGTCCTGCTATTATGCTCCAGTTCTTATCCTGCTCCTTGTCATGCTATCCTGCTCCAGTTCCTATCCTGCTCCTTGTCCTGCTATCCTGCTCCAGTTCCTATCCTACTCCTTATCCTACTATCCTGCTCCAGTTCTTATCCTTGTCATGACCTGATACAGGATGCAGGATACAAGATGCAGGATACAGGATACAGGTTACAAGATATTCCTATAGGATATATCTACAGGATATGCTTGCAGGATATTCCTATAAGATACCTACAGGATATGCCTATAGGATATACTATAGGATATGCCTAGAGGATAAGGGTCACTATTTTTAGCTCATGACAGATTAGCTTGGAGTTGTGAGTATAAAAGCTCCGACCTAATTGTTGTACAATCAGTTACTATCAACACCAGTCTTTCTATGATCAATCTTGTTTTGTCCTTGCTCCTTGCCTCCTGCTCTTGTCTTGTTCCTGGTTCCTAGCCTGTCCTGCTCCTGTCCTGCTTCTAAGTCAAGTTTCCTTGTTTTGGAATCTGCTCACTTCTTGTTCCTGGATCGTGGCTTGACAGTTTGATAGTAACTGCTTTCATAGCTTTCCAATTTCAACTATTTTTTTCCTTGATTCTTCTCCTTCTTTCCTCCTTTTTTTTTCATAGATCATGGTGATTTTGAGCAATTTCAACGCGAGCACCAAATATTGCTTCATGAGCTGGCCACTTTGCGCCAAGTGGTCAAGATCTGCAAGGTTCCACCAACACGCATGCAGCTGCTGATGCATCCTCCAAGGTTGCTGCCAGGCTCTCTCTCAAGCATATGTGGTTTCCTCTCCATCGAACACTTCTTCGGAGCCGAAGATCAGCATGCCGAAAAGTTCAATGGCAATCGTGCCGATTTCAAGGTTCCTGAATCAGATCAGGCTTTTGATCGCATGCAACCACGCGCTACTCGACTGATGCACAAAAGGTTGGCCTTTTGGCATCCCTACTAGTTGGATCTCCACGGGCTTGGGTTGCCCCTTTGCTGGAGCGTGAACCCATTGATGGAAGACTTTGAAGGTTTCGTGGCTGCCTTTGAAGCTGCTTTGGAGATCCTGATAAGTACCGTTCCGCATGCACGAAGTTACGAAAGCTCCACAAGGATCCGACCAGCTTCTTCTATGCATCCGAATTTCAGCAACTTTGCACGAACATTCCATGGGACGAGACTGCATTGATTGAACACTTCGTTTTGGGTTGAGGGATGACGTGAAGGACCTTTCCTTACGTTATTGGATGCCCAAACATTAGCGGAGATCATGCAACAGGCCGTTCCTGCGACAACTTGTTTCGAGCGTCGTCAGGAAAAATCCGTCAGCAGTTCCTGCAAACCAATCCTGCAGCTGTGGTACATACTCCTGCGACACCTTCTGGAGTAGTTCCTATGGAGGTTGAGAAATACAAGCGTGGCTCACTTTCCTGCTGAGAAGCAACGTCGCCGCAGTGAGAATCTATTTGTATTGTGGTGAAGCAGGACACAAGGCGGCGGAAAGCCAGGAAGTTCAAGACGCGTGAAGTTGAAGCTGAAGTTCAGTCGGAAAACTTCAATGTTCACTTCGTCTAGGAGCCACGAAGTTGGACGTAGGTGCAGGCTCCATTGGTGCTCTCATACCATTCCATCACTCAAGTTTCCTGTACACATTCATCTCAATAATCGAGAGCTCAAGGAGTTTGCCCTGTTAGACACTGGTGCAAATGCATGCTTCATGGATGACACTTTTGCAACTCAACATGGCATTCGGTGGTGAAGTTGAAGCGTGCAGTTCCTGTAGAGGTGGCCGATGGTCGTTGATTGCTTCTGGCGCAGTTACCCATGCTACCAAACCTCTCTCTTGCAGTCATGGCACATTCAACTGTTGATTTCCTTCAACTTGATCAAGACTCGGTCGACTCCCATCATTTTGGGCATGCCATGGTTCGTTGTTGCAAATCCTCAGATCGACTGGAGGTCTAGGACGCTCACGTTTTCCTCTGCAACCAGGATCAATCTGTACCTTCCTGTGTCAGGATACATCCTTAGTGTCTGAGGCAGTACAAGCTACAGGATTTGTGCCTGTTCCTGTATCAGTGTTGAAGACTCCTCCTCGACAGGATTCACCTCATGTCAGTTCCTCAGCACATCCGCAGGCTCTCTCCACTCCTGTAAGTTTGCGGATTCCTGTACAGGGTTCTTCCAATCCTGTATCAGTGTCGAAGGTTCCTCCTCAACAGGATCCACCTCCTGTTGGTTCGTCAGCACACTCACAGGCTCTCCTCACTCCTGTGCATCCACGGACTTCTGTACAGGATTCTTCCAATCCTGTACACTTGTCAACATCCACACATGTTTCTCCCAATCCTGCCTCTTTTCATTACTCTTCTTCTGTTCCACCCCCAAGATCCTTCCTCTTTTTCAATCACAGCTCCCTCCTTCTCCTCTCCGAGTTCTTACCACTACCATGCATGAACTTGCCACTGATCCTGCTCCTTTTCATCTTTTTGCCTTCAAGTAACTCCTACGTCCTCTTCTACCTTTCCTGTATCTGACTCCCTGTTTTTCAATCTCCTTCTCCTGTTCCTTCTTCTTCTCCTCCTTCTTCCCTGCCATCCAAGTATCACTCCTTTCAGGACGTTTTTGACAAGCACAAGGCTGCAGTTCTTCCTGTTCACAGGTCCTACGACTGTCCTATGATCTTGGAAGGAAAGACTCCACCTTCGGACCGATTTATGCACTGTCACCTACAGAATTGGAGGTTCTTCGTCAGTACATCGAGGAAACTTGGCATCCGGCTTCATTCGTCACTCAAAGTCCCCTGCAGGAGCACCTATCTTCTTTGTCAAGAAGAAAGATGGGAGTTTACGTTTGGTTGTGGACTACAGGTTTGAATCAAGTCACCATTCGGAATCGGTACCCGTTGCCATTGATCCCGGAACTTCTCGATCGGCTGCAAGGAGCAAAGGTGTTCACGAAGATCGACTTACGAGGGGCTTACAATCTTGTACGGATTCGTCCAGGCGATGAGTGGAAGACTGCCTTTCGTACAAGGTATGGACACTTCGAGTACACGATGCCTTTCGGACTTACCAATGCCCCAGCCGTGTTCCAACACATGGTGAACGACATCTTTCGTGACTTCTTGGACCAGTTTGTGGTAATCTACCTCGATGACATTTTGATTTTCTCCAAGGACCAGGCGGCTCATGACAAGCATGTACGACTAGTCTACAGAGGCTTCGCGAGCATGGCCTGTATGCGAAGTTGGAGAAGTTTTTTTCGACAGGGATCTGTGGAGTTCTTGGGCTACATCGTCTCTCCTGCTGGCGTTTCCATGGACATGCACAAGGTGAAGACTATCGTGGAGTGGGAGAGGCCCAAGTCTGTACGAGACGTACAATGTTTCCTTGGCTTTGCAAACTTCTACAGTTTCATACAGGACTTCTCCAAGCGTGTACTTCCACTCACGGAACTCACCAAGCGCACAGGAGTGTTCTCTTGGTCCGACAAGGCGGAACATGCATTCACAACACTCAAGGACGCCTTCACGACAGCTCCGATTTTAGCACATCCTGATCCTTCTCGTCCCTTCTTCGTTGAAGCAGATGCCTCGGATTTTGCAGTAGGATTCTATCACAAGTTGGAGAAGACAAGTTGCTTCATCCTGTAGCTTTTCACTCTCGTAAGTTCCTTTCGGCAGAGATCAATTACGAGATTCATGACAAGGAACTCAAGGCCATTGTGGATTCGTTCGAGAGTGGCGGCATTTCCTGGAAGGTGCTGCGCATCCTGTACAAGTTCTTACGGATCACAAGAACCTGGAGTATTTTCAAACGGCTCGAGTTCTCAGTCGGCGACAGGCTAGGTGGGCAGAGTTCCTATCACATTTGATTCATCAACATCTACAGGCAGACACCTTTCTTTACTCTTACAAGCTACCATCCACGTTTTGACTTTGCTCCTCCTACTTCTCCTTCTTTCGCTCCTGTAGTACAGGATCGTCTCCAGCATCTTCGTTAGGTACAGGAGGATCTCCAGGTTCATCTTCATTAGGCACAGGAATGGTACAAGCGTCATGCTGATGCTCATCATCAACCGACACCTGCATACAAGATTGATGATCTCTGTGGCTTCTTCGTCAGCATATTCGCACCAACAAGCCTTCTTCTAAGTTAGATTTTCAATGATTGGGCCCTTACAGGATTGCGGCTGAGGTCAATTCTGTAACTTTCTGACTCGAGTTACCATTTACGATGAAACTTCATCCTGTGTTTCACACCTATTTGTTAGAGCCGTATCATCCTTTTTCTCTTCCTGGTCATGCTTTTTCTCCTCCCCCTCTTGTGGTCATTGACGGTGAACCTAAGTACGAAGTTGCAGCCATTCTTGATTCTCGTCTTCATCGCCGCCAACTTCAATACTTGGTGGATTGGAAAGGTTATTGCCTACCGATCGCACTTGGGAACCTACATCTAACTTACTCCATGCTTTTTCAAAAGTTGCTGCTTTCCATTAGCGTTATCCTGCTAAACTAGGTCCCAAGACTCGTGAAACTCGTCCTTAGGAGGAGGTGCTGTCACGACCCGATACAGGATACAGGATCCTAGTTTTTGTCTTGCTCATGTCTTGCTTTAAGTCAAGTTTCCTTATTCTCAGAATCCTGCTCACTTCTTTGTTCCTAGATCGTGGCTTGACAATCCTGCTCCTTGTCCTGCTATCCTTCCAGTTCCTATTCTGTTCCTTGTCCTGCTCTTAAGTTCTTAGTTCCTGTCCTGCTCCTGTCTCGCTCCTGGATCCTGTCCTGTTCCTGTCTTGCTCCTAGATCCTATCATGCGCCTTCCTGTCCTGCTCCTGTCTTGCTCCCGGATCCTATCCTGTTCTTGTCTTGCTCCTAGATTCTGTCCTGCGCCTTGTCTTGCTCCTAAGTTCCTTGTCTTGCTCCTAAGTTCCTAGTCCTGCTCCCTGTCCTGCTTCTGAATCAAGCCTTTTTTTTTTGGAATCCTGCTCTTTTCCTTATTCCTAGATCGTGGCTTGACAGTTTGATAGTAACTACTTTCATAGCTCTCTGATTCCCAGTTACTTTTTTTTTTGGTTTTTCTCCTTTGGTTTCCTCTTCTTTTTCCTTTCATAGATATGGCCAAAATTGAGCACTTTCAACGCGAGCACCAAAATGTTGCTTCATGAGCTGGACCAGTTTGTGCCAAGTGGTCACATATCTACAAGGTTCCACCAACGCGGCACACGCAGCTGCTGCTGCATCCTCCAAGGCTGCTGCGCATGCTCTCTCTCAAGTATCCATGGTTTCCTCTTCATTGAACTCTTCTTCAGAGCTAAAGATCAGCATGCCAGAGAAGTTCAGTGGCAATCGTGCCGATTTTCAAGGTTTTTTGAATTAGATCAGGCTTTTGATCCGCATGCAACCACGCCGCTACTTGACTAATGCACAAAAGGTTCGCCTTTTGGCATCCCTACTAGTTGGATCTTTACGGGCTTGAGTTGCCCCTTTGTTGGAGCCGGACGACCCTTGATGGAAGACTTTGAAGGATTCGTGGCTGCCTTTGAAGCCTGCTTGGAGATCCTGATAAGTACCATCTGCATGCACGAAATTACGCAAGCTCACACAAGGATCTCGACCAACTTCTGTTTAACATCCGAATTTCAACAACTTTGCACGAACATTCCATGGGATGAGATTGCATTGATCGAACATTTCCATTTTGGGTTGAGGGATGACGTGAAGGACCTTCTCCTTACATTGCCGGATGCCGGAGGTCATGCAACAGGCTGTTCACTATGACAATCGTTTGTTCGAGTGTTGTCAGGAAAAATCCCGTTAGCAGTTCCTGCAAGTCAATCCTGCAGTTGTAGCACATGTTCCTATGACACCTTTTGGAGTAGTCCCTATGGAGGTTGAGAAATACAAGCGTGGTCCACTTTCAGCTGCGGAAAGCAACGCCGTCGGGGTGAGAACTTATGCTTGTATTGTGGTGAAGCAGGACACAAGGTGGCAGAATGTCCTGTTAAAGCCAGGAAGTTCAAGACGCGTAAAGTTAAAGCTGAAGTTCAATGTCACTCTGTCTAGGAGCCGCGAAGTTGGACGTAGGTGCAGGCTCCATTGGTGTTGCTCATACCATTTCATCACTCAAGTTTTATGTGCACATTCGCCTCAACAATCGAGAGCTCAAGAAGTTTGCCATGTTAGACACTGGTGCAAATGCATGTTTCATGAATGACACTTTTGCAACTCAGCATGGCATTCTGGTGGTGAAGTTGAAGCGTGTAGTTCCTGTAGAGGTGGCCGATGCTTGTCTGATTGCTTCAGGCGCAGTTACTCATGCTACCACACCTCTCTTTTGCAGTCATGGCGCATTCAACTATTCGATTTTCTTCAACTTGATCAAGACTCGGTCGACTCCCATCGTTTTGGCATGCCATGGTTCGTGGTTGCAAATTCTCAGATCGATTGGAGGTCTAGGACGCTCACATTTTCCTCCTCCGGCAGCTGGGATCAATCTTGTACCTTCATGCGTGCAGGATATGTCCTTAGTGTTTAAGGCAGTACAAGCTTCAGGATCGACCATGCATGTTCATGTATCAAAGTTGAAGATTCCTCCTTGACAAGATTCACCTCATGTCAGTTCCTCAGCACATCCACAGGCTCTCTCCACTCCTGTAAGTTTGTGGATTCATGTATAGGGTTTTTCCAATCCTGTATCAGTGTTCAAGACTCCTCCTCGACAGGATCCACCTCTTGTCAGCTTGTCAGCACATTCTCAGTTTACGGTTTTCTATACAGGGTTCTTCCAATCCTATCAGTTCGAAGGTTCCTCCTCAACAGGATCCACCTCCTGTCAGTTCGTCAGCACATTCTCAGGCTCTCCTCAGTTCGCGGTTTCCTGTACAGGGTTCTTCTAATCCTATATTAGTGTTAAAGATTCCTCCTTGATAGGATTCATCTTATGTCAGTTCCTCAGCACATTCGCAGGCTCTCTCCACTCCTGATTCACCTCATGTTAGTTCTTCAGCACATTTGCAAGCTCTTTCACTCCTGATTCACCTCCTGTCAGTTCATCAGCACTACAGGTTGCTCCTTCTGCTTCTCCTTCTTCCGCTCCTGTAGTACAGAATCGTCTCCAACATCTTCGTCAGGTACAGGATGATCTTTGGGTTTATCTTCAATAGGCACAGGAATGGTACAAGCATCATGTTGATACTCACCGTTAACCAGATTCTACATACAAGGTTGGTGACCTCGTTTGGCTTCTTTGTCGGCATATTCGCACCAACAGGCCTTCTTCTAAGTTGGATTTTTAACGATTGGGCCCTTACATGATTGCGGCTGAGGTCAACCCTGTAGCTTTTCGACTCGAGTTACCATCTACGGTGAAACTTCATCCTATGTTTCACATCTTTTTGTTGGAGCTGTATCATCATTCTTCTCTCCTGGTCGTGCTTCTCTCTCCTCCCCTCCTGTGGTCATTGACGATGAACCTGAATATGAAGTTGTAGCCATCCTTGATTCTCGTCTTCATCGTTGTCAACTTCAATACTTGGTGGATTAAAAAGGTTATTTACTTACCGATTGCACTTGGGAACCTGCATCCAACTTACTCCATGCTTCTTCCAAGGTTGTTGTCTTCCATTAGCATTATCCTGGTAAACTAAGTCCTAAGACTCGTGGAACTCATCCTTAGTGAGGAGGTGCTGTCACAACTCGATACAGGATACAGGATTTCAGATACAGAATTCTGGATACAGGATTCCGGATACATGATACAAGATACGGGATATAGGATATGCCTACAGGATATTCCTACAGGATATACCTACAGGATATTCCTACAGTATATGCCTACAGGATAGGCTACAGGATATGCCTAGAGGATAAGGGACATGTGGACTCGTTTGGCCTTTGCATGCATATAGCCACTTTTAGATGCATGCAACCACTTTTAGCACTCATGCCTAGATTTGGTCTTGGAGTTGTGAGCATAAAAGCTTCGACCTAATTGTGTACAATCAGTTACTATCAACACCAGTCATTCTACAATTATTGTTGTTCCTTGTTCTTGTCTTGCTCCTTGCCTCCTGCTCTTGTCTTATTCTTGGTTCCCATCTTACTCCTAGTTCCTAGCTCTTGTCCTGCTCCAGTTCTTATCTTGCTCTTTTTCCTGTTATCCTGCTCCAATTCGTATCCTGCTTCTTGTCCTGCTATCCTGCTCCAGTTCCTATCCTGTTCCTTGTCCTACTATTTGCTCCTAGTTCTTATCCTGCTCCTTGTCCTGTTATCCTGTTCCAGTTCCTATCCTGTTCCTCGTCCTGCTCCTAAGTTCTTAGTTCCTGTCCTGCTCCTGTCTCGCTCTTGGATCTTGTTATGTTCCTGTCTTGCTCCTAGATTTTGTCCTGCTCCTGTCTTGTTCCTGGATCTTATCCTGTTCCTGTCTTGCTCCTGGATCCTGTCTTGCGCCTTGTCTTGTTCTTGAGTTCCTAGTCCTGCTCCTGAGTCAAGCCTTCTTGTTCTTAGAATCCTGCTCTCTTCTTTGTTCCTGGATCGTGGCTTGACAGCACACACATGCACACTCCTATACATATATATATACACACACACACACACATATATATGTGTGTGCATATCTATATAATTTTATTTATTTATCTATCTCTTGCACACACACGCACAGTCCTATACACACACACACACACACACACACACACACACACACACACACACACATTATATATACATATCTATGTGTGTGTGTGTGTCTGTATAATTTTATTGATTTATCTATCTCTGGCACAACACATGCGCACTCCTGTATATACATATACACACACATATATATATACATATATACATATATGTGTGTGTGTATCTGTATAATCTTGTTGATTTATCTATCTCTGGCACACACGCACACTCCTGTATATACATATACATATATATGTGTTTGTTCATCTTTCTCACATTCCTGTATATACATATACATATATATATATGTTTGTGTGTGTGGGATTAACCAAAGGGCAGTGGGATTAATCCCGCCGCCCTTCACGCAGGCCCTTCCCGCAGGTCATGAGCGGCGGATTAATCCCGTCGTCCTTCACGTAGGCACTTTGGTTAGCCTCATGGGCAGCGAGATTAATCCCGTCGCCCACGGCCGGGTGCAAAGCGGCAGGATTAATCCTGCCACCCATGGCCTGGGTGCAAAGCGGCGGGATTAATCCCGTCAACCGTTCCATGCTTTGGTGCAAAGTGGTGGGATTAATCCCGCCGATTTTCCATGCCTTGGTGCAAAGTGGTAGGATTAATCCCGCAGACCGTTCCATGCTAGTGGGGGGATTAATCCCACTACACGGTCTCAATGAGTGTGGGTAGGATTAATTCTGCACACTGCCAATATTCAAATGATAGTGTCGTGGGCGGATTAATCCGTCGACTAGGCATAAAATAATCCTGCCACCCTTCTTCTGTTTCATGAGTTTGTGAGCCGAATCAATCTCGACCATTTCCGTCTGAAACCAAAAGGGTTGCAGAAGTACTACGTCACACCAATTTAGGGGACTGAGAAGGGTGGTGAGATTAATTTGACCATCCCTTTATGATGGGCGAGATTAATCCCGCCACCCTTCTGGGCCCTTTGAATGGGTGGGCCAAATCAATCCCGCCCAATTCTCTCTGAGACCGAAAAGGGTGGCGAGAGTAATCTCACACACCCTTTTAGAGGATCGAGAAGGGGGCAAGTTTAATCCTGCTCACACTTTCTGGGGATTGCAAAGTGTGGGGAGAGTAATCCCACCCACCATTTTAGAAGGCATAAAAGGTGTGGCGAGATTAATCCCGCCACCCCTTCCATATGAATGTATATGTTAGTATATATAAGTTGCTTATCTCATTTTATTTACTTCTATTACCTTATCATAATATTTGAGTAAAAGCCAGTAAACCATGTGAAATTATTCCAAAGGTCACATTTGTGGTGGTTCTAAAACCAAATGTTATGAGTCTTTTACACTATCACAAAGGTGAGCTTCAGGACAATTAATCCCGTCCACTTCTCTCTAAGACAAAGAAGTGTGTATGTGAATTTATCAGTATATTTAATTTTTGTATATTCGGGTTTATACAAGTGTGTGGTGGTTTTTATAGAATTGTATTCATAGTGTATTATTATGCAAAAAGACTATTTGATCAAATAAGGAGATTTAATCATTAGTATGGAGTCGTCGTCAAATTCTGGGTAAGAATTAAAGTAAAATCTATTATACTCGGATATGTCAGAGTTTTTACCTGGTGCCACAAAAAGGCAACTTGCCAGGTGCCAACCCTATAATCCCCTCTCTGGAAAACCCACGGAATCTGGTAAAATAACCCGTAAGGATCCAAGCCTTAGGAACTCAAACCCCTAACTGACTAAGCCACGAACAAGACTCACCTTGTGAATTGGGATACACGGACTAGCCGAGCTTTAGGTGTTTCCTAGCTTGGCGTGGTTGAGGTGGGGAGCAAGGGCCTCAACTACTAGTTTTGCAAAAACATGAACTCGAGCAATGTCTTTGAGCTTGCGGGCAGGTTTTCGGACCAAGGAATCTGACTAACTCCTTGGAAATGACGTGTCCCTATCTCAAAGGCAAGATCTGCCAACGATAAGGATAGTCTAACCCTAAGTGGGTTGTACCCTGTCGTGTGGAAGTTTGGGCGACAATGGAGGGTTGCACCTTAATGACACAAGCTTAGCTTGCGGTAGGAGGTTAACGAGCTCTCTTTTGAACCTAGGAAGCCTCACTACATATACTCTACCTTATTTATGTGACGGACCCCCCCCCCCTGTTTACCTAAATGAGTAAGTGGGCTGGCAAAAATGCCAGCCCTTAGAGAAAATGGTTGTCCTAACCTAACCCTAAACCTAACCCCTGGGGGGGGTATTAGGGCGTGGGGTTAGGGCAACCCTAGGGTTAGGTCAACCCTAGGGGTGTCCCTAACCCTTTTTGACAAGCTATATTTAACGGAAAACCTATCTTTTGTAACGTCAAACTGGGGGAGAGTTTTCTAGAGGGTAAGTACTACCTTCGCCTAGAGTTTCTCGAGGTACCTAGTGACAGCCGGCCGGACTACCCCTAAACACCTAAGTGCACTAAGCGGGGCTGTTTCTCACTACAACTAGGGTTCGCCACACAACTCGGTAGGTAACAACAGTCAAACCCCAAAGTAAAGGGTCGAGTCATAGTAAAAACTATGACACACTCCCCGCCTTTGAAAATGTCAACGTCCTCGTTGACGTCTAACTCCAAGACTAGACTAGGTTAGAAAAATTAACTAAAAACTAACATAATCACTCTATGCGGAGTCAGCCAAAAAGTTCACAAGTTTTATTACCCCCCTTGCATTATGCGAAGCCAAGTACTTCAGAACCGTCGTTCACTGAGCGACAACTCAGCTGTCGGAGGCACCACCTGCGACAAGAAGTCACTTGGAGACCTTTTGCACGTCTGCAAAGTCTGTCACCCGACACAGACAACAAGTTAGTTAATTTCTTTAAGTTAACTAGAATTTATATTGGAGGCCTCTAGTTAAGGTTGTCTGTCGGCCCCTAGGTTAATAAGAAATAAGTTCACTTTATTTCTCATCATCATTACTAACAGTTTGAGACCTTGCCTAAACTCCTTCACTATCTCCATCGCGTTCTATAGATTATCCAATGGTTCCCATGTCGACTCGCATGCCGGGTAACCCTTCCACTTAACAAGATATTCTCGTTTATGTTTTCGCGTCCCTCGGCGTTTAATATCCTTTGCATCCAAATCGACTCAACTTCGAACTCCTTCGTATCGCCGACCACTCAGGAAGGACGTAAGTTTTCATATCTTGCGGATGTTTCTCATCCTTGTGGAATGGCTCGAGTAAATTGACATGAAAACACATTGTGTATTGTTCCCAACTGGAGGAAGATCTAACTCATAAGCCACTTTCCCTACTTGCTTCACCACCTTGTATGGACCTATGTAGTGCGATAGAAACTTCCTCGAAAGAGTCGTTGGAACCTTTAGGTTTTTGGTACTCAACAATACCATATCCCCAACCTGATACTCTACATGCCGATGCTTATCATACTGTTGATGATACCTTTCCTGTGCTGCAGCCATCGCTGATGAGCAGCTTCCCACGTCTGATACAATTGTCCCGTGAACTCTGCTATAGATGGAACTCGACTACTATCGTCTTTCAGTAACACCATACTCTGAGGAATACGACCCTTATTCCCAGTTAACACTTCCATCGGGCTACATCCGATTGCAGTGTGTGCGAGTTATTGTAACATATCTCAGCCATATCCAAGTGTTCAGCCCAATCAAGTTGATCACCTTGAACATACCATCTGAGATAGTCCTCGACTTGTCGATTCACTCTCTCGTTTGACCATCTGTTGTGGATGGTAAGCCGTACTGAACTTCAGCATCATATCAAACTGCTTAAACAATGTCCCCTAAAACTTCCCGTAAACTGAGGATCCCGATCTAAGATCATGGTTTCCGGTAGTCCGCGCACTCTCATGACTTCGTGGAAAAAAGCTTCGCTGCTTGAATTGCATTCACTGTCTCTACAGTTGGAATGAAATGAGCAACCTTTGAAAACCGATTGACTACCACCATGAGCGCGTTAAAACCACAAGATTTTGGCAATCCCATGATAAAGTCCAAAGTAACACTTTGAAATGGCCGCTCTGGAATCGGTATACACTGCAACTTCCCAGCTCGTTTTTGCGATCGACTCTTTACTTGTTGACATGTGGGGCATGTCTTGACATACTTGGCAACATCATCTATCATACCCGGCCAATAGAATCCCTGTTTCGACAAAGCCAACGTCTTATGCCTTCTACCATGTCCTGCCAAAGGAACGTCATGATGCTCTCTTAACAGCCTCTCCCTCCATGTCCCTTCTGGAACAAAGTCTCTTTTCTTTATAATAAAGAACTCCATCTCGTACCGCAAAATGCCTGTTTGAGTGCATCCATTCGACTTTCTATTCCTGCTGGAATATTACCATCTCTTCGTAACTGATGAACTTGTTTCCTCTTTGCCACCAGGCTCAAAGCTTCTTAGCAAACTTGTCCTGAGGATACGCGTCACAAATTCATCCACCAAAGTTGACATGGGTGCGACATAACATGAAGATGACCCTTTCCTACTGAGTGCATCGGCTACCACATTGTCCTTTCCCGCCTTATGTTTGATTTAGGCTGAATCGTGCCAACTTCTGCTGCCATCTAGCATACTTGGCAATAGCTTCGGCTGCGTTTCAAAATACCTTAGAGTTACACTATCTGTCCAAACCACAGTACCATGACTTGGAAGATAATGACGCCAATATTCCAAGGAAGCAACAATAGCATACATCTCCTTTTCGTGAGTAGGCCATCGAGTTTGCGCGGCATCTAACTTCTTCGAGAAGAAGGACACTGGATGTCCTTTTGTTGCAATACACCACCAATTGCAAAGTCGGAAGCGTCACATTCTACTTCAAAGGGATCTTCAAAGATGGGCAACTGCAAAACTGGCTCAGAAGAGATAGCCTCTTTGAGTTTGACGAACGCACGTTGGCACTCTGGAGTCCAATGCCATGGAATGTTTTTCGTAAGATCTGTCAATGGGGCCGCTATTTCCGAGTAACCCTTTATGAATCTTCGGTAATACCCTGTCAGACCAAGAAATGATCTAACTTCATGCACATCTTTTAAAGTCATCCACTCGGTAATAGCTTGAATTTTCTTTGGGTCCATGGCAACCTCCCCACCTGAGATCAAGTGTCCCAAGAAATCTATCTTGGTTTGACCAAATGCGCACTTGCTTTCTTTAGCATACAATTGGTTCTCTCTCAACCTCTGAAACACTTTTCTAAGTGTTCCACATGTTCTCAATTGTCGAACTGAAAATCAGAATGTCATCAATATACACCACTACGAACTCGTCTAGATAGTCTCTAAACACATCATCCATCATTGTGCAAAAAGTTGCTGGAGCATTGCACAACCCGAATGGTAAAACTAGAAACTCAAATGATCCATAACGCGTTCGAAAAGCTCTTCTCAATGTCATTCTCTGCTACCCTGATGGTACCCCGATCTCAAGTCTATCTTGAAAAAATACTTTGCTTTTGATAGCCTATCAAATAAGTCGTCCACTCGTGGAAGAGGATACTTATTTTTAGTAGTCTTTTAACGCTCGATAGTCCAACACATTCGCATCGTACCATCCTTTTCATTACAAACACGATAGGTGCACCATACGGCGATCAACTAGGTTGAATGTGTCCTCAACCAATCAATTCTGTCAGCTGTCTCTCAGTTTCTACTAATTCTTAAGGATTCAACCGATATGGGGCTCTTGCCGGTGGAGACAAACCTGGCAAAATCTCTATTGTGATCCACAGCTCACGTGGAGGTAATTCGGGCGGCAAGTCTTCTGGGTACACATCCTTAAACATGTTCAAGACTTCCAAAATAGGTTCAGGAACAGATTCTTGACCATCTCCTATTTTGACTTCACCAGTATCCAAAACCATTGTAAGAAACACACGTTCCTTGATGTCTAATTGCCTTACGCAACTGAGTTAAGGTAAGGAACATAGGATTCCAATCCTTATCATTAGCTGTTTCCATTTTGAGCATGTGTCTTTCTAATGTCCTCTTTATCTGCTGCAAGCGTGATTCGATTGTCTCCAGAACCCCTCATTTCAATTACATGTTTTGGAACCATTCATACCCAAAACAAAGTCAAACCCCGTCATATTCAAGACAACTAAGTCTAACTTAGCCTTCCAATCTTTGATTTGGACGACACCCTTGCTATATTATTAGTATTTTGAGAACTTTGCCAAAATTGATCTTTATTTCACACATCTTTATTACATCCAAATTCAATCGACAGCTAGACTAGTCGATATGAAGTTGTATATTGCTCCAGTATCGATCATCATTCAGACTCGATCCCCTCGTATCCTTCCTGTCAAATATAGCAAAGGGTCAGTTTTGTCTTGAATAGCGAATAAGGCAGGTTGTGTCTGGCACAACATTACCTCTTCTGACTCATCTTCCGGATCTTCAAGCGTTTCTGGTTCAGCAACTTCCTCTTCTACCATCGCCTTGAAATGTCCTGATTGTTGTGAGGGTGCCGGACACTCTTTAGCAAAATGACCAGGCTTGTTACAATTATAACATTTCACAACCCCGCCTGCGGAACGGGGGAGCAGACTTTGGAGCCGATCCTTTGGCCTGCTGAGGAGGTGGTAACGCCAATGGTTTCCGAAATCCGGTGGGTCTTGATGTGTCCGAAAACTTGGAACTGCCAACAAAGGGACTTGCACTTCGAATTGATGGCGATTGATCTGGTCGCCTATCAAACCTTCTGAACCCAGACTTTGGAGGAAACTCCTTGGTTTAGGTTTTGCTTCCTCCCCTTTGTACAAGTCTTCTAACGACATGCCATAAGCAACCTTTTGAGCTGCCTCTTGACATTCCCGATAGCTTGTTGGCTTGTACCTTAAGATTTCTCTTCGCTTTTCTCATTCAAGCTAGCCATGAAGCAACTTCGAGCTTCATCATCGCTCATATTTGGCACCAATCGCCGTACACTTTCGAATCGATAAACGTGGTCCAGGACTTCCCCGAACTCCCTGTTGACAAAGTGCCAGGTCAGCACGCAATCGCAAACCGAGATCATCCGGCATATACTGCTTTTTGATCTCCTTTTTCATGTGCTTCCAGCTGTTTCGGTATCCACGTTCACCTTCAACAATTCGCCACCAAGTCTTAGCTTCTTCTTTAAGAAACTGCTTGGCACATGCAACCTTTTCTGTCTTTCTCACGGAAGCAGCCTCGAAATAGCTTTCCATATCATACAACCAGTCATCCAAAACCTTGTAATCCTTTGAACCCATGAAATTCGAAGGCTTTACCGGTTTGAATTTACTGGGACCTCACCACCTACTTCCGTCGAAGAATCTGATTCAGAGGAACCTGACTCTGAGTCATGCTTCTTCTTCTTTTTCCGTGTGTCTGGTTGCGGAACATCTGGCACTGTATTCGGAATCCGAACGGCAACATTATCGATTCGGTCGTTCAACCCCAAACATCCCCTCGAAGTTCGTTTAGGGCATCCATCATTATTTCTCGCCAACCAGGTCGTTGTCTAACTCTAGGGGGTCGACCTGGATCAGCCTCATCCATCTCCTCATTTTGAGCCTCTGCGACAGCCCTCTCTGCCTCAGGCTCTGGTTGCTTTCTCTTGCTCATCGTATTGAACCCTAGTGTCAACACTCGGAGAATATGCTTGGAATATTCCCAATGTGAAACTGGAAACACCCTGCACAGGTTGTACACCCACACACATCAGCTTAAACTAGCATAAGACTTTCGGACATACCTAGAATCTCACGCCGACTCACTGAGCAAGTGTTCTCCGAAGTTTGACAACTCACAGGATCAAACTCTCTGCGCAGAATACAGACATGTCAACCGAAAGCAATAGAGTATATCAAGAATTTAGAGTTATCTAAACATTGAAACACCCTACGACTTAAGGCAGTCCTACTGACCGCAGAGAACTTGCTCCGATACCAATTGTCAGAGTTTTTACCTGGTGCCACAAAGGCGGCTTGCCAGGTGCCAACCCTGGAATCCCCTCTCTGGAAACCCCACGGAATCTGGTAAAGTAACCCGTATTAGGAACCCAAGCCTTAGGAACTCAAACCCTAACTGACTAAGTCCACGAACGAGACTCACCTTGTGAATCAGGATACACGGACTAGCCGAGCTTTAGGTGTCGTTCCTAGCTTGGCGTGGTTGAGGCGGCCGGAGCAAGGCCTCAACCACTATTTGCGGAACGTGAACTCGGGCAATGTCTTTGAGCTTGGGCAGGTTTTCGGACCAAGGAATCTGACTAACTCCTTGGAAGTGACGTGCCCCTATCTCAAAGGCAAGATCCTGCCAACGATAAGGATAGTCTAACCCTAGGGTGGGTTGTACCCCTGTCGTGTGGAAGTTTGGCGGCACAACGGAGGGTTGCACCTTGACGACACAAGCTTAGCTTGCACCGGTAGGAGGTTAACGAGCTCTCTTTTGAACCCAGGAAGCCTCACTACATATACTCTACCTTATTTATGTGACGGCCCCCCCCCCCCCTGTTTACCTAAATGAGTAAGTGGGCTGGCACGGAAATGCCAGCCCTTAGAGAAAATGGTTGTCCTAACCTAACCCTAAACCTAACCCCTAGGGGGGGGTATTAGGGCGGGGTTAGGGCAACCCTAGGGTTAGGTCAACCCTAGGGGTGTCCCTAACCCTTTTTGACAAGCTATATTTAACGGAAAACCTATCTTTTGTAACGTCAAACTGGGGGAGAGTTTTCTAGAGGGTAAGTACTACCTTCGCCTAGAGTTTCTCGAGGTACCTAGTGACAGCCGGCCGGACTACCCCTAAACACCTAAGTGCACTAAGCGGGGCTGTTTCTCACTACAACTAGGGTTCGCCACACAACTCGGTAGGTAACAACAGTCAAACCCCAAAGTAAAGGGTCGAGTCATAGTAAAAACTATGACAGGATATGTGCCGGAAGAACTAATTATTTTTGTATTTAGATGTGGAATTGAGGTGACATTGAAGACAAGAGGAGGAGATGAAATGGGCAGGGGGATTCTGGAATCAACTTGGCCATATTTTAAATAAACGGGAAGTGCATTGGAGTAACCATGGTGGCTGTTAAACTAACCTTTGTCACATCACGTGGACAAGCAAAACAATGGAAACTAGATTCACTAGTCAAGCACCCGAAAGCAGCTGTGAACCTAGATTGGACAATGCTCAACACATATGCCTTGTTCCATCCAATGTCACATTCTCGGATCCAGAGGTTGCCAGTTACGACAAGAATCTCGGGTGGTATTGTCAACTTGTGGAAATGATGTTCACATTTTCACTAATGATGTTGACCATGGAGTTCTTCTTCAACTCAACAAAAGCCCACTATGGAGGGATCCAATTAGATGTGTACTTTGAAGATCTCCATACTCATCGAGTATGTGTATTCTCAGTAATATTGCTTCACAATACAGAACATTTACAAGTGGAGCAATTATACCTCTTCTTAATGAAGAAGAACATAGCGACATCATTAAGGAGATTGAGAGGGTGGCTCGGTCCCAGGTTCTTTACAGATCACGTTCAATTTGTTTAGGAATCTTTGGGAGTTGGAAGAGTGTGCCGAAAACATTAGAGCAACTGCAATCGGGGATCACACATGTTGATTCTGATCACAGAAGAAAATCATCTGTCGTTTTTGTCAGTTGCACATGTGGCATCCCATGCTGCAATAAGCCACAAGGAAATTGATGTTGAATGATAGGATTTAGGAGTGTAGAGTTAAGTATTGTAGTGTCAACCCAACTTCAATTACATGCCACTTAACCAGGAACATGTAGTTGAGCTCATGGAGAAAGATGAAGACGACAATTCTTACACCGTTCCACATAATGCTGTTTTGTGCCCAATTATGAAAGAAAGAAAGGATTGAGATAGTGTGGGTGAAACACTACAACAAATCACAAAGATTCAGACGAGAATAAAAAATCAATTCGATACTACATTATTAGTGGCCAGCACACGATAATGGCAACCCAACAACTTCTCGATGAACATAATAAAGGGATGATGACAATAAAACTTTTCGAGCATACCCATGAGAAGTTGACAAAAAGATTGGCTTTTTAAATCAGCCCAATCTCACAACCAAGCAGTACCATAAGTTATCAGCAAAATGGGACGCTGCTGACACCAACCACTACAATAGCAAAATATGGAAGAAGTTCAAAATCTCACAACGAGCAGTACCATAAATTATCGGCAGAATGGGATGCTGTCGACACCCAACCACTACAACAGCAAAATATGGAGAAGTTCAAACACACGCAATCCATGTGGGAAAATCTTGGGCGACCAGAAAGAGCTATTGCAGGGAAAGAACAATGCAAGAACTACTGAGTAAGTAAATTGTCTTGGCAAGATTTATCTCACTAGCGTAAAGATCATAAGTTAATTTTTACCTTTTACAGGACTTGAACTCAAGACCTTTCCGCTAACACACATATATGTTAGCCAACTTGTCTGTATAATCCTAAATGTTGAATTACACCATCAACAACAAGGCGTATATTTATACCATGTTCCAGACCAGTTGTGAACCACACATTCCAGACCAGTTGTGGACCAACACAATCCTTAGGACCTTAGATATATAAATAGGGTTCCAGTTCCAGTGTTTATTAAAATCATTCAACACCAGTATTCGGCCTTGTGTTTCATTTTGTATTCATTTCTCTTTCAGCTCAAAGGTTCCACCCTTTTCTAAAGGTTTTATCAACCACGATCCAGGAACCAGGAAGAGAGTAGGATTCCAGAAACAGGAAGGCTTGACTCAGGAACAGGACCGAGAGCAGGACAAGAACTAGGAAACAGGAATAAGACGGATCCAGGATCAGGATAAGATCCGGGAGCAAGACAGGAAAGCGTAGGACAAGATCCAGGAACAAGATAGGAACAGGACAGGATCCAGGAGCAAGACAAGAGCAGAAGGCAAGGAGCAAGACACAAACAAGACAAGAACAAGAATGATTGTAGAAAGACTGGTGTTGATACTAACTGATTGTACAACAATTAGGTCGGAGCTTTTATGCTCACAACTCCAAGCTAATCTGGTCATGAGCCTAATCTAGTCACTAGCCAAAAAATGGTCATCCTTATCCTATAGGAATATCCTGTAGGAATATCCTCGGGAATATCCTATAGGCATATCCTGTGGGAATATCCTATAGGCATATCCTATGGGAATATCCTGCGGGAATATCCTGTGGCATATCCTGTGAGAATATCCTGCGGGTCGAAATCTTGTATCCCATATCCTGTAGGCTGAATCCTGTATGTCGTATCCTGTATCTTGTATTGGGTCGTGACAGCACCTCTTCCCTAAGGATGAGTTCCACGAGTCTTGGAACCTGGTTTAGTAGGATAACGCTGATGGAAAGCAGTAACTTTGGAAGAAGCATGGAGTAAGATGCAGTTCCAAGTGCGATCGGTAGGCAAATAACCTTTCTAATCCACCAAGCATTGAAGTTGGCGCGATGAAGACGAGAATCAAGGATGACTGCAACTTCGTACTCAGATTCACCGTCAATGACCACAGGAGGGGGAGGAGAAGAAGCACGACCAGGAAGAGAAGAAGGATGATACGGCTCCAACAAAGAAGTGTGAAACACAGGATGAAGTTTCACCATAGATGGTAACTCGAGTCGAAAAGCTACAGAATTGACTTTCCGCCACAATCCTATAAGGGCCCAACGTTGAAAATCCAACTTAGAAGAAGGCCTGTTGGTGCAATATGTCGATGAAGAAGCCATACGAGATCACTAATCTTATATGTAGGTGCCGGCTAACGATGGGCATCAGCATGATGCTTGTACCGTTCCTGTGCCTACTGAAGATGAACCCGGAGATCATCCTGTACCTGACGAAGGTGCTAGAGACGATCCTGTACGGCAGGAGCGGAAGAAGGAGAAGCAGGAGGAGCAAAGTCAAAACGTGGATGGTAGCCTGTAAGAGCGAAAGGTGTCTGGCATGTAGATGCGTGAACGGAGTTGTTGTAGGTAAACTCCGCCATAGGAAGAAGGTCCAACCAATTATCCTGTTGGTAACTGATGAAGCAGCGAAGATATTGCTCCAAGGTCTGAATTGTGCATTCGGACTGCCCATCAGTTTGCGGGTGATATCTTGAAGAAAGATCCGCTTTTAACCTGTAGACTCCAGAGAAGCTCTCGTCAAAACTTGGACATGAATTGTGGACCTCGATCAGAAAAATGCTCTCAGGAAGACCATGGTGTCGGAACACTTCGCGGATCACAACTCAGCAGTTGTCTGGCCTGTAGCAGTCTTCTTACATGGTAGGAAATGAGCCTGTTTGGTGAAACGGTCAACTACCATAAGAACTGCATCAAATCCGCGAGAAGGAGGAAGATCTATGAGGAAATCCATAGAAATGGATCTCCAAGGAGCAAAAGGACAGGAAGAGGACGAAGAAGACCAGAGGGTGCATGATGAGGCATCTTCGACCTGTTGCAGGTGTCACAACTCCGTACAAACCTTTCCACAAAACCTCGCAACCCAGGCCACCAATAGTTAGTCACCAACTCAACTGTCTTGGCCACACCAAAATGTCCTGTAGCCGGGGTATCATGACAATTTTGTACCACACGAGTCCTGCAAACACCAACAGGAACGTACAAGAGACCTTCCCGGTACAGGAGTCCGTCCTGTATAGCAAACAGCGTGTAGTCTGAATGGGAACTGGAGGAAGAGGAGCTTGCAATGTCAGGACTAATGTGTGAGAACACATTCCTTGCCAAATCGTCTGTAGCCAACTGCGAATGGATGTCCTGTAGAAGTGTTGAATCTGCTGGAGCCTGATGAACTTGTAGTGCTACAAGCCGAAGTCGATCAGGACCCAACAACACTTGCTTTTGACAGTCATATGCAGGATCGCCCGAGGTCGGTGCAAGGTAAGAACGCCTAAACAATGCATCCGCCTTGCCATTCTGAAAACCAGGCCTGTAGACGATGACGAAATCAAAGCGTGATAGGAACTCCACCCACCTAGCCTGTCGCCGACTGAGAACTCAGCTATTTGAAAATACTCTAGGTTCTTGTGATCTGTAAGGACTTGTACAGGATGCGGCACCTTCCAGAAATGCCGCACTCCTCGAACGAATCCACAATGGCCTTGAGTTCCTTGTCATGAATCTCGTAATTAATCTCCACCAAAAGGAACTTACGAGAGTGAAAGCTACAGGATGAAGCAACTTGTCTTCTCCAACTTGTGATAGGACAGATCCTACTGCAAAATCGGAGGCATCTGCTTAAATGAAAAAAGGACAAGAAGGATCAGGATGTGCTAAAATCGGAGCTGTCGTGAAGGCGTTCTTGAGTGTTGTGAATGCATGTTCCACCTTGTCGGACCAAGAGAAAACCCTTGTGCGCTTGGTGAGTTCCGTGAGTGGAAGTACATGCTTGGAGAAGTCCTGTATGAACCGCCTGTAGAAGCTTGCAAAGCCAAGGAAACATTATACATCTCGTACAGACTTGGGCCTCTCCCACTCCACGATGGTCTTCACCTTGTGCATGTCCATGGAAATGCCAGCAGGAGAGACGATGTAGCCCAAGAACTCTACAGAATCCCTATCGAAAAAACACTTCTCCAATTTCGCATACATGCCATGCTCGCGAAGCCGCTGTAGAACTAATCGTACATGCTTGTCATGTGCCACCTGGTCCTTGGAGAAAATTAAAATGTTGTCGAGGTAGATCACCACAAAACTGGTCCAAGAAGTCACGAAAGATGTTGTTCACCATGTGTTGGAACACGGCTGGGCATTGGTAAGACCGACGGGCATCACCGTGTACTCGAAGTGTCCATACCTTGTACGAAAGGCAGTCTTCCACTCATCACCTGGACGAATCCGTACAAGGTTGTAGGCCCCTCGTAAGTTGATCTTCGTGAACACCTTTGCTCCTCGCAGCCGATCAAGAAGTTCCGGGATCAATGGCAACGGGTACCAATTCCGAGTGGTGACTTAATTCAAATCCCTGTAGTCCACAACAAACGTAAACTCCCATCCTTCTTCTTGACAAAGAAAATAGGTGCTCCTGCAGGGGATTTTGAGTGACGAATGAAGCTGGATGCCAAGTTGTCCTCGATGTACTGACGAAGAACCTCCAACTTTGTGGGTGACAATGCATAAATCGGTCTAAACGGTGGAGTCTTTCCTTCCGCAAGATCAATAGGACAGTCGTAAGACTGTGAACATGAAGAACTGCAGCTTTGTGCTTGTCAAAACGTCCTGAAAGGAGTAATACTTGGATGGTAGGGAAGAAGGAGGAGAAGGAAAAGGAGCAGGAGAAGATTGAAAAACAGAGAGTCAGACACAGGAAGGTAAAAGAGGATGTAGGAGTTACTTGAAAGGCAAAAAGGTGGAAAGGAGCAGGATCAATGGCAAGTTCATGCATGGTAGTGGTAAGAACTCGGAGAGGAGAAGGAGGGAGCTGTGACTGAAAAAGAGGAGTCTTGGGGGTGGAATAGAAGCAGAGTAACAAAAAGAGGCAGGATTGGGAGACAGATGTGGATGTTGACAAGTGTAAGGATTGGAAGAATCCTGTACAGAAGTCCGTGGATGCACAGGAGTGAGGAGAGCCTGTGAGTGTGCTGACGAACCAACAGGAGGTGGATCCTGTTGAGGAGGACCTTCGACACTAGTACAGGATTGGAAGAAGCCTGTATAGGAATCCGCAGACTTACAGGAGTGGAGAGAGCCTGCGGATGTGTTGAGGAACTGACATGAGGTGAATCTTGTCGAGGAGGAGCCTTCAACACTGGTACAGGAACAGGCATGGTCAATCCTGTAGCTTGTACTGCCTCGGATACCAAGGATGTATCCTGCAAGCAGGAAGGTACAGGATTGATCCTGGCTGCTGGAGAGGGAAAACGTGAGCGTCCTAGACCTTCAGTCTATCTGCGGATTTGCAACAACGAACCATGGCATGCCAAAAATGATGGGAGTCGACTGAGTCTTGATCAAGTTGAAGGAAATCGAACAGTTGAATGCACCATGACTGCAAGAGAGAGGTGTGGTAGCGTGGGTAACTGCGCCAGAAGCAATCAAACGACCATCGGCCACCTCTACAGGAACTGCACGTTTCAACTTCACCACCGGAATGCCATGCTGAACTGCAAAAGTGTCATCCATGAAACATGCATTTGCACCAGTATCTAACAAGGCAAACTCCTTGAGCTCTCGGTTATTGAGGCGAATGTGTACAGGAAACTTGAGTGATGGAATGGTATGAGCAGCACCAATGGAGCCTGCACCTACGTCCAACTTCGTGGCTCCTAGACGAAGTGGACATTGAAGTTTTCCGATTGAACTTCAGCTTCGGCTTCACGCGTCTTGAACTTTCTGACTTTATTAGGACATTCCGCCACCTTATGTCCTGCTTCACCACAATACAAACATAGGTTCTCACCCCGACGACGTTGCTTCTCAACAGTTGAAAGTGGGCCACGCTTGGATTTGTTAACCTCCATAGGAACTGCTCCAGAAGGTGTCGTAGGAATATGTGCTACGGCTACAAGATTGGCTGGCAGGAACTGCTGACGGGATTTTTCCTGACGGCGCTCGAACAAACGGTTGTCGCAACGAACGGCCTGTTGCATAATCTCCGCTAATGTTTGAGCATCCGGTAATGTAAGGAGAAGGTCCTTCACGTCATCCCTCAGCCCAAAACGGAAGTGTTCGATCAATGCAGTCTCGTCCCATGGAATATTCGTGCACAATTGCTGGAATTCGGATGCATAAACGGAAGTTGGTCTGGATCCTTGTGTGAGCCTCTATAACTTTGTGCATGTAGAACGGTACTTATTGGGATCTCCAAAGCAGGCTTCAAAGGCAGCCATGAATTCTTCAAAATCTTTTATTAATGGGTCGTCAGGTTCCAGCAAAGGGGCAACCCAAGCCCGTGGAGATCCAACTAGCAAGGATGCCAAAAGGCCAACCTTTTGTGCATCAGTTGAGTAGCAGCGTGGTTGCATGCGGTTCAAGAGCAGATCTGATTCAGGAAACCTTGGAAATTGTGCAATTGCCACTGAACTTTTCTGGCATGCTGATTTTTGGCTCAAAGAAAAGTTTGATGGAGAGGAACCACCGATGCTTGAGAGAGAGCCTGCGCAGCAGCCTTGGAAGATGCATCAGCAGCTGCATGTGCCACGTTGGTGGAACCTTCCAGATCTGTGACCACTTGGCGCAAAGTGGCCAGCTCGTGAAGCAACATTTGGTGCTCACGTTGAAAGTGCTCAAAATCGGCCATGATTTATGAAAAGAAAAACAAACGAAGGAAGGAAAACCAAGGAAAAAAAAGTAACTAGGAATCGGAGAGCTATGGAAGGAGTTAGTATCAAACTGTCAAGCCACGATCCAGAAACCAGGAAGAGATAGGATTCCAAGAACAGGAAGGCTTGACTCAGGAACAGGACCGAGAGCAGGACAAGAACTAGGAATAAGACAGGAACAGGATGGATCCAGGATCAGGATAGGATCCGGGAGCAAGACAGGAAAGCGCAGGACAAGATCCAAGAACAAGATAGGAACAGGACAGGATCCAGGAGCAAGACAAGAGCAGGAGGCAAGGAGCAAGACACGAACAAGACAAGAACAAGAATGATCATAGAAAGACTGGTGTTGATACTAACTAATTGTACAACAATTAGGTCGAAGCTTTTATGCTCACAACTCCAAGCTAATCTGGTCATGAGCATAATCTAGTCACTAGCCAAAAAATGGTCATCCTTATCCTATAGGAATATCATGTAGGCATATCCTGTGAGAATATCCTGTAGGCATATCCTGTGAGAATATCCTGTAGGCATATCCTGTGGGAATATCCTTTGGGAATATCCTATGGCATATCCTGTGAGAATATCCTACGGGCCGAAATCCTATATCCCATATCTTGTAGGCTGAATCCTGTATGTCGTATCCTGTATCCTGTATTGGGTCGTGATAGGTTTTGCCCTTTGCACAAGGTCGTGACAATTTGAATGATTCTGAGTTAGTGAAAGCTTCTGCTCCCGCTTGTCATCAATCCCATTTTCTTTCTTTCTTTCTTTTTTTTTCTCGATTTTCTTCTTCGACTCATCATGTCTGAGCATGCTCTTCATGAGCAAGTTGCTGCCTTCAGCAGATCGAACAACTACACTTGGAGAATGATCAACTCTGACAGCGTGCGAATTCTCCAGAGCCGAAGATCAGCATGCCCGAGAAGTTCGATGGTACCCGATCAAAGTTCCAAGGTTTTCTCAATCAAGTTCGTCTGCGGATCGTGATGTAGTTGAGGCGCTACAGCACCGAACCTATTAAGGTCGGATTGATCGGGTCGCTGCTTTTCGGTTCTACTCTTTCATGGTTCTCAGCCTTGCTGGAGAGTAATAATTTGATCCTTGGGAATTTTGAGGAGTTTGTGGAACAGTTCACGGCGATGTTCAGTGATGTGGATCGTGAGAGTGCTGCCATCACCAAACTCCGCTAGCTTCACCAAGGGGGTATGTTGGTAGCAGAGTACGCATCGAAGTTCCAACTCCTTGCTTGTGATGTCACATGGGGAGATCGTGCTCTCAAGGAGGTTTTCCAGTCGAGGTTGCAGGACAAGGTCAAAGACACATGTTGCTGAATTTTGCTGTTCTGGAAACCCTCACTAACATGATAGAGTTGGCAATTCGTTGTGACAACCAGTTGATCAAGTAGAAACAAGAACGTCGACATCCTTCTTTCTTCCCAGTGCTGTCTTCTTCCATTTCTCCAATCCCTGTTTCTTCATTTGCTGATCCATCATCTTCCTCAGTAGAACCATCCTCGATGGAATTAGGGCAATCATGTCGAAGCAAGCTTTTGCCAACCGAACGTGAGAAGCGGATTCAATACAAGCTTTGTCTGTACTGTGGGACCCATACCACAAGCTGGAGAATTATCATCGACAGCCAAAGCAAGCTTGTGAAGTGGCCCTTGCTATGCTGTTGGGAATGAGAAGATTCAGCTTGAATAAGAGCCGTCCGGCTAGATTGCCGTGGAACAACTCATGTTCCTCAAGGCTCTTCACTCAGAACATCTTCCCTTCCTCATCTTGGATCCATTCCATCCACGAAGGTGTGCAAGCCATTCCATGTTCCGGTGCAGCTGAAGATGCCATAGGTAGAGTTCTCTGGTAAAGCTTTGGTGGATAGCGAAGCGAATGCAAATTTCATCGACAAGAATTTTGCTGTCAAGCACAAGATTCGTCTACATTCTTTGAAGACTCCTGGTTCTGTACGCGTCGTTGATGGACGAGATATCAAATCTGGAGCGGTAATAAATGACATAGAGTTCGTTGAGGTCATTGCTTGTGGTGCTGTGTGCAACATCTCCTTCAATGTTGTTTCTATTTCGGACTTTACGATTATCCTTGGTTTGCCGTGGATCGAGTTGGTGGATCCTAGTTGGAGAAAACGTTTCATGAACAGTTTCCTAGCTCTTTCAACTCCGGCCACACTCTTTGATTCCGATCCTGTTCCAATTTCTCCTCCGCTTCAAGTCTCACATATCACCTTGAAGCAGTTCAAAAAAGATGGCCGACATGACCCAGTGTCCATGTTTTATAATCACAGTCTATCCCTACTCTGCTAAGGATGTTTCTGTTCCTGTTCCTCCTGCCTTACCAAAGCAGTATGCTGATTTTGCTGACGTCTTCAACAAAAAGAAAGCTTCTAGCTTGCCACCGCACCGTGAGTACGACTGTCCTATCGATCTTATTGAGGGTAAGTAGCCATCCTCCGGTCCCATCTACGGTCTCTCACCGATAAAGTTGGAGACATTGAAAAATACATTGAGGAGAATTTTGTCACCGGATTTATTCGTCATTTGCGATCACCGGCTGGTGCCCTAGTATTCTTTGTTTCCAAGAAGGATGGAAGTCTCCGGCTCATGGTGGACTACCGAGATCTGAATAAGGTCACCATTCCAAACAAGTATTCTCTCCTGCTCGTCTCTGACATGCTCAAGTGTCTTTTTGGTGCCCGGTATTTCACAAAGATCGATTTAAGAGGGGCGTACAATCTCATCCGAATCCAAGAAGGGACGAGTGGAAAACAGCATTCCGTACACGCTACGGACATTTCGAGTATGTAGTAATGCCATTTGGTCTGACAAATGCACATGCTTTTCTAACACATGGCTAATGATATTTTCCGGGACTTCTTGGATTTATTTGTCATTATGTACCTAGACGACATCCTGATATTTTCTAAGACTCGAGAAGAACACGAACGGCATGTATGGTTAATCTTGGAGAAGCTTCGGAAACACCACCTGTTTGCCAAGTTGGAAAAGTGCTCTTTCAGTCAGTAGTCTATCGAGTTCTTGGGGTACATCGTTTCAACTGAAGGTGTTCACATGGATCCTGCAAAAGTCCGGACTGTATTGGAGTGGGAAAGACCATCAAAATGTTCGTGATGTTTAATGTTTCCTCAGGTTTGCAAACTTCTATCGACGTTTCGTTCAGGATTCTCCAAGATTGCATTGCCATTGACGAAGTTGACTGGCAAGGATGTTCCATTTGTCTGGTCCTCTGAGGTTGAAGAAGTGTTGAGTTCCTAAAGAAGGCGTTGACCTCGGCACCTGTTTTCATTCATCCTGACCCTGCGAAGCCATATTTCGTGGAAGCTGATGCCTCTGACTTCACTATTGGTGGAGTGCTGTCCCAGGAAGGTCCAGATCATCTTCTCCATTCCATTGCTTTCCATTCCCGCAAGTTCACTGCACTTGAGATCAACTACGATGTCTACAATAAGGAGTTGTAGGCGATCGTCGATGCTTTTGAGGAGTGGCGTAGATTCCTTGAAGGTTCTCCACATGTGGTTAAGGTATATTGTGATCGCAAGAACCTCCAGTACTGGGCAACAACACGAGTTCTCAATCGGCGTCAAGCGCAATGGGCACAGTCTTTGTCCCGGTTTTGATACGTTATTATTCATCGTCTCGGTCGTCTCAATGGCAAAGCAGATGCTTTATCTCGTCGCAGTTACCTAGCTCCAGTACCAGGTGAAATCCCATTTGATCAACAAGAAACAAGTCATCCTGAGCTCCGACCAATTGTTGGTAAACGCGCTTTCCCGTTTTTCTGCTCCAGTTGACACTTCATTTTTGGATCTAATCCGAGAAAGTCTTCCTCAAGACGAGTTTACTCGTGATGTCCTTGCACATGTTCGACGAGTTCAGCCATTGTCTTCAGGGTCACAACTACAAGATTATACTGCTTTCAATCTTTCTAATGGGTTGCTGTACCACCACATCCAAATCTATGTTCTGGACGGAAAACTGAGGTTGCGAGCTATCCAACATTGCCATGACAACACAGCTGTGGGACATTTTGGCATTCGGAAGATGATCGAGCTGGTACAACGTGTGTTCTGGTGGCCTCGACTTTGCATGTATGTTAAGAAATTTGTGCGATTTGTGACACATGCCAGTGTACAAAGCTTCCTCATCATCAACCGGTTGGACTACTATAGCCTCTTCCTATGCTCAGTAGCCATGGTCCTACATCACCATGGATTTCCTCATTGATTACCTCCTTCTAGAGGGTTTGATGCTGTCCTAGTCATTGTTAATCGATTCTTTAAGATGGTGCACTTTGTTCCTTGCAACAAGACATGTTCGGGTCCTAATGATGCAGATCTGGTGTAGGGAGGTGTTCCTGTCTTCATGGTCTTCCTGATGAACTTGTCACTGATCGAGGTCCCCAGTTCACTTCGGCATTCTGGCGAGATTCCTAGATCGACTACATATCACCGGGAAGCTGTCTACTGCACATCATCCTAAAACAGATGGTCAAACGGAGTGCACGATTCAGAGTCTGGAACAATATCTCCGGTGTTTCATTTATCATCTACAAGATGATTGGGTTGATCTCCTTCTTGCTGCCGAGTTCACGTACAACAACACGGCACACTCATCCATAAGTGTGTCACCCATTTTTTGCGTTCTCTGGTGTTCATCCTCGATGGTCCTACAGCTTGCCCATGGCTCCTAACCTTACCACTGCTGCCGATGATCGTGTTGAGCATCTCCAACAGGTTCATGAAAAGTGCAGCATCATCTTCAACGTGCTCGGGATTTGCAACAACAAGCTGCTAATTGTTCCCGGTTCTCTCCTTCAGCATTCACTGTTGGTGACCAAGTGTGGCTCCTTCGGCGTCATTGGCCAACCACACGTCCCTGTGACAAGCTGGACTATCAACGCTTGGGCCCATTTTGCATCATCGAGAGACTCTCTGATGTGACGTTCGTCTCGAGCTTCCATCAACCATCCAGATCCATTCCGTGTTCCATGTTTCTTTGTTGGAGCCTTATCATGTGTCATAGTTTTTACTATGACTTGACCTTTACTTTGGATGTTGACTGTTATTACCTACCAAGTCCGTTGACAGACCCTAGAGGGTGTAAGAAACAGGCCCGCTTAGTGCACTTGGGTATCTAGTGATGGTCCAGCGAGTGTCACTAGGTATTTGCAAGAAACTCTAGGCGAAGCTAGCACTTACCTTCTAAAAAGCCCCCTCTCGGTGATTTGTGTCCCATTTGGATTTTTTGGTTGGCTCTGGTGAGTTCGACATGGTTAGAAACACCCCTAGGGTTGACTCAACCCCATGCCCTAAACCCCTTGGGGTAGGGTTTAGGGGTTGATGGGTCGATTGGGTAAACTCACCGTCTCTTTTGCATTGGGGATAGATTTTCGTGCCAGCCCACTTATTAGAATGGCATTTTAGGGGGGTGGTGGCTTCATCACAGAAATAAGGTAGAGTAGGTGTGGGGCAAGCAGGCCAAAGACTGAAGGTCTCTTTGGTTCCTTCCTCCCCGCTGGCATGGGTCGTCTCATGTCGTCAAGGCATACTCGCTATGCTGCCGTGTCCACTTGCCTGCGGGGTACGTCACACTTTAGGGTAGCCTACCCTTATGTTGCAAATCTGCACTGTTGTGCCCAGGTATGCCGCATCCAAGGAGTTAGCCAACTCCTTTCGTTCGGTAACCCGCTCGCACATTGGGTAATCGTTAAGACCTCTATTTCAGTCTCCTCGTCCATGCCAAGCTGAGGGTAGCACTCACAGCTCAGCTAGTCACGCATCTTGACTCACAATGTGAGCATTGTCCGTGCACTTAGCTAACTGGGGGATGAGCTCTCATGTAAACAGGTTTCCCAAAGGGGTATCCGAGTGTGGGCTCTAAGAGTTGGCATCTAGTGAGCCACAATCGTGGCACTAGTTCAACTCTTGTCTCTAAGGAGGCTATGAAGATAGCCTTGTCCTGTGAAACGGTGCCACACACATTGGTGACACTAGATGGTTTCATACAAGTGCAAACACTTAGGGCATGACCCATGGGGTCGGTCTCGAGCCTAAGGCTGAGGGGTTGGTGAACCTGACAAGCACATGTTCGTGTTCTAGGACTAGGGCCAAGCCTTGGGCACATGCCCAAGGGAGGTTAAGTCTCTTTGCGAAGTGTGCTTACTGGCACACATGGTTAAGGTGTTCATTCTCAGGATGTGGGAGCATGTCTGAGGGTTGAACAACCAAAGCTCCTTAGCGAGGGTCTTCTTAGACATAGGCATGGTTCCTCTGGGGAATTAGGGTTTTCCAACCTTAGCCTCTAAGGAATGCTTAGGGGATCACTTGTGTCGCTAACTACGAACACTCGTGTTTCTCTAGGTACTAACCCTAGAGCCAGGGTATGACTTGGCACTCAGACCCTTAGGGGTTAGTTGTGGGTCAAGATACCCCTCGTCGTCTTTTAGGGTTGTACTTAATTAAGGATGATTCCTCAAGATGTAGGGTGATGCTTTAACCCTATTGAGGGTATGTGGAACACACGTCTCCTTGATGGGGTTAGGGCATGAGCCTGTCTAGGTCTTCTAGGGCAAGACCCTAAGTCAATTAGGGTTATCCCTCAAGGGTTTTTGGGGGCAGACACTCTAGGAGACTTAGGCTAAACCTTAAGTCTCTTGTCCACTTAGGCATTAGAGTCTAACCCTAGGGGTCATTAGGGTTGTTTTGGAAGACTTAGCACTGCTCATACAAGGTTATGACACCGGATGGCTGCCTAGCAGCCACATGTTGCCATTGTTGGGCCCTTGGTAAAAACTCTGACATCATGCTCCTTTTGAACCCGATTGACTTCTTCCACCACCTCCTCCGGTTACAATTGCTGGTGAACCTGAGTTTGAGGTTGCTGGAGTCAACTTCTGAACCTGGCCGACTTCTTTCCACCACCTCCTCCAGTTACAGTTGCTAGTGAACCTGAGTTCCACCACCTCCTTCGGTTACAATTGTTGTGAACCTAAGTTCGAGGTTGCTGGAGTCAACTTCTGAACCCGGCCGATTTCTTCCACCACCCCTCCGATTACAGTTGTTGGTGAACCTGAGTTCGAGGTTGCTGGAGTCAACTTCTAAACCCGGCCGACTTCTTCCACCACCTCCTCCGTTACAGTTGCTGGTGCTCCTGAGTTCGAGGTTGCTGCAATTCTTGATTCCAAGCTTGTTTGTGGTTAGCTTCACTATTTCATAGACTGGATCGGTTATCTACCTAGTGAATGCACTTGGGAGCATGATGCTCATCTTGTTCATGCTCCTGATCTTGTTGCCGACTTCCATCATCGATATCCTGCTGCTCAATCTTGTTCATGCTCTTAATCTTGTTGCCGACTTCCATCATCGATATTCTGCAAAACTTGGACTAGTGACGAGCACCATAGTTGAACCCGGCCGACTTCTTCCACCACCTCCTCCGGTTACAGTTGCTGATGCTCCTGAGTTCGAAGTTGTTGGAATTCTTGACTCCAAGCTTGTTTGTGGTCAGCTTCACTATTTTGTAAACTAGATCGGTTATCAGCCTAGTGAACGCACTTGGAGAGCCTGCTGCTCATCTTGTTCATGCTCCTGATCTTGTTGCCGCCGACTTCCATCATCAATATCCTGCTGCTCAATCTTGTTCATGCTCCTAATCTTGTTGCTGACTTCTATCATCGATATCCTGCAAAACCTGGACCAGTGACGAGCACCGTACGGCCGACTTCTTCCACCACCTCCTCCGGTTACAGGCCGACTTCTTCCACCACCTCCTCCGGTTACAAAACATGGACCAGTGATGAGCACTATACAGCCGACTTCTTCCACCACCTCCTCCGGTTACAGTTGTTGGTGCTCCTGAGTTTGAAGTTGCTGCAATTCTTGACTCCAAGCTTGTTTGTGGTCAGCTTCACTATTTTGTAGACTGGATTGGTTATCCGCACAGTGAATGCACTTGGGAGCTTGATGCTCATCTTGTTCATGCTCCTGATCTTGTTGCCAACTTCCATCATCGATATCCTGCTACTCAATCTTGTTCATGCTCATCTCTTGTTCATCATCTCCATCTTGTTGCCAACTTCCATCATCGATATCCTGCTACTCAATCTTGTTCATGCTCATCTTGTTCATGCTCCTGATCATCGATATCCTGCTGCTCAAATCTTGTTGCCAACTTCCATCATCGATATCCTGCTACTCAATCTTGTTCATGCTCCTGATCATCGACATCCTGTAAAACCTAGACCAGTGATGCGCGGTGTTCGTTAAACCTAGACCAGTGATGCGCGGTGTTCGTTATTGAAAGGAGAATAATATTATTTTTTTGCCTTTCACAGGACTTGAACCCAAGACCTTTCTACTAACACACATATGTGTTAGCCAACTTGTCCGTATGATCCTGGATGCTGAATTACACCATCAACAGCAAGGCATATATTCATATGCATGTTCCAGACCAGTTGTGGACCACACATTCCAGACCAACTGTGGACCACACATTCCAGACCAACTATGGACCACACATTCCAGACCAATTGTGGACCACACAATCCTTAGGACCTCATATATATAAACAGGGTTCTAGTTCCAGATTTTTCAGAATCATTCAACACCAATCTTCGGCCTTGTGTTTCATTTTGTATTCATTTATCTCTTAAATATAATCTCCATTTCAGCTCAAAGGTTTTGCCCTTGTTCTAAAGGTTTCACCCTTTGCACAAGGTTGTAACAGCCAGTATATTAATCTGTCTTTTTTTTTTTTGTAGAGTGCTGAGGAAATTGCAGTAGTTGATTTTGCCCAGGTGGGCGGGAAGGAAATATCCTTTTTGATGATGTTAATTTCTTGTCTCGAGGACAAGATTTGCCAAATGGGTGGGGATTATGAAATCCTTTGCAAAAGGAACACTGAAGAAGAAGTAGGCAAGTGATGGGGAGCCCTCGCAAAAGGTTGCAAAGAAACCCAGTAAGACGGCAAAGGCCAAGTCAATTCAATCTACAAAGGATGTAGACAATGATTTCAAGCTCACATGGTTGAAGCCTTTAAATGGAACAACGATGGAGGAGATGGATGTCTTAGCTGATTTGGTAATTGATGGCAAACTACATATTAACAACAGTAACCCCACCTCTCCTTTTCATCTCAAGGCAATGAAGTTGAAAACGGTTAGGCACTTCAAGGAGTGGTTGGGAATACATTGTCACAAATTGGGTTGGACCTTGGCTCCAACATATGAAGAGGTCAGCAAATACTTGCATGTGATAGACGATGATATGCTTGTCCAATGGGTGAACCAATCGGAAGATATAGGTAAGAATCTATTGCACGCCAACGCCAAAAAGGAGAACATTGCGATGATGCCTTTTCTTATGGCAATCCTTCAGCAACGGAGAACCGAGTTGAACCTTATAAAGGAGGATGCTATGAATCACGACAAGCCTATAGATGTTTGTTATCAGATTCGAAACTTTATGAGGTAATATCACTGTTTGCAGGAAACCGTTTCAATTATTCGTGATGGATCGGCAGGTGTCAAAAAATCCTTCGCCAGATAGGGCACTAGAGGATTTGGTGGAGAAACTTAGCAAGCATGTATAGAGAAGGTATTTATTATTGAATTCATGTTTTCACTCTTAACTTATACCTATGTTTTCAGGTATTTATTTCTTGATTCTTGCTCATGTCACCGATACTTTTGCCTTCCTCTTTGCCAAGAAGAATAGACATCGTTGGACAGGATTTTATATGAATGATGCCGATCCCAAGAGCATTGATACGGTTGTTCACTTAATTGTTAGGAATGTGCCAAACAATTTCAAACTTCCAAATGACTGGCCAGGTATCTGTTTGCACTTCAACGAGCTTGAACCTCCATCTGATACATCGATAGCTGAGAGTGACGTATTCGGCAATGTACATTATCCAAACATCTTATAAGGATGATGTACAATTAAATGATAAAGGGATAGGCAACGATATAATGTCAACAGATAAATGTGAAAGGGAGCAAACAAGTGAGTTGCAAAGCATTCAAGAGGCAACGCTATACCCCTTGTTACCCATGGCCATATTGTGTTATTGGATGTCAATGGTGTTTTACTTCATCGACAAAGGCCCGAGGATAGAAAAAAGAAATCAAACAAGGAGATTTCATTCCTTATCATGGTAAATTTCGATATGATATCATTTTTCGTCCAGGGTTGAACCATCTCTTTCAAAAGCTTAAGGAGATGGGTGCACTTGTGGGATTTGGTCATGCATGCAGATTCACAACTTGACACCGCTATTGAATTTGCTTAAGAAACATTGTAGTGTTGCAGAAGAGGTGATTCGTAAAGATTGGATTTTTGACCAGCGAATATGTTATAAACCTCTCGAATTTTACAATATAAAAGGAAAGCAAGCCATACTTCTTCAAGAATGAAAGATTAATTGGGCTTCATGGGGAGATCAATCAGTTAAGGATAATGAAGAACACACATATCTTAGTGGTAAACGACTCTCCTCAGAAGGCTATGCTTAACCAAAACATTGCTTGTATTCATCCAATCACTTTTGACTCATATTCTGATACCAATACCATGGATGAGCTAATGAACTACTTGGATACGTGCCTCAAAAAGAAAAATCTCGAAAACTTTTATGAGCAGTATCCACCGTATCAAACATTTCCTGACGCTTTTCTTTCTCATGATTTTGAGTTTTATAAAATGAAGGATAGCAACCGAGTGCTTTACAATATTATTCTTAAGAAACGTCATTTTTTAGATAAGCCTTTATGTAGACTCGTCAACTCCTAACTGCATTCGTGAGAGTGTTAGATGTGGCAACAACATCAAGATATTCAATTAATCCGGAGAGTAAGATTTCTCCGTATGGTTAGGAAGAAACTATTTATAAGAAAATTAACATATTGATAAGGAAATGATTTCATTTGTATTTATGTTTGATAGTATTTTTTAATTATTGTAAACTATTTTAGAACGAAGAATAATATGAATATTCTAAGATATTTTAGGAATATTCCTTACTAAGTAAGGTTATTGAAGGATTAAGTTATTAATTAATTAATATTTAAGGCTTAATTACATATTAATTAAATAATTAACTAATAATTAAAACTTAAGTATTAATTAGCAATTTATTTTTATTCCCATTTTCATGTATCATGCTCATTTAGTTACAACGTGCATATAGGTCTATGTTCAGAGACACTAGGTTATAGTATATAGAGGCTAGGGTTAGGGTTTTAACATTCCAGTTCAACATTAGTTATTCACCAATCTTTTTTAATACTAAGTGATTAGTATTTTTTCTTTTTCTTCTTTTCTTCTTTACTAAAACGATTCCACTTATATTTTATTATTGATTTCGGTTGTGACAGGCTGAACCGGAGTCCCTTCACATTAATCATGTCCCAATTACACTAGGATAATGGCAACAAGATTATGCACACATGTTTTCAGAGTTGTAGCATTAGCGACAAACAAGAGAAAATCAATGGTTCATGGTGGAAAAACATGAGGTTATTAGGATGAAAGAATGGCATGATCAGGAAAGGCAAAAGCTATTGTAGCAAGTGTCTTATCTCACACGACAGATTCAACTATTATAAAGTAAGCCTTCAAGCGCAGATTCCTTTATAACACCATAGGAACTTATGATTAATATGCTAGAAAGGTTTGACAGCACAAGGTCCCAATTTTGTGGGTTCATTAACTAGGTTTGCCTAGTCATTCAAATGAACCCCAATTGTTACGCAGACAATCATTCAAAGGTGGTTTAGTTGGATTATTACTCATTAGTACCACTCAAGTTGCACCTTTGTTGGAGAAAGATTCACCATTGTTGGACAACTTCGAATTGTTCGTTTGAAATTTAAGCATTGCTTTGGTGACACCAACAATATCTGAATTGCAATTAACAAGATTCATCAACTTCAACAATTTAAATGCCCATGCTCAGCATATGCATCATAGTTTTGCCTTTTGGCATGCAATGTGCCATGGGATGAAAAAGCCTTAATTGACTAATTTTGCCAAGGACCTCCTCCTGACATTCCATAAGGACTTGATAAGTCTCTATGAAGCTGTTAATCATGTCGTATGGTGCGATAATAGGTTATTTGAACATCGTTCAGAATGGTTCTAATAATCTTGTTTAAAAAATACACTTACATTATAGTAGTGGCTTCACCTCTAGTAGCACCAATGGGAAACCATGTAATCATTAGGGACTGGTTGATGGTGGTTTGACCATCGTCAAACCGCTAGCTAGCGCGAACGAGTGGTGGGGCCAAACGGCCAAGTGGGGAAGGTACAACATGTACTAATCGACTATGACGGCTATTAGGCGATGCTTAACAAAGGCCTAGATCCGATTGTCTGGATCAATTACCAAGGTACGCGAGACAACACAAGTGAGGGAGGCACATAAATGCTACTGGGCATGACTTTGTCACAAGGTAGTAAACTAGTAGGGGAGTGCCACCTGGACCTAGGGTTTAGCCCCAACCGACCCACTATATAAGCAGGAAGGTTAGTATTGGGTCGGGGTCCTTATAGTCCGTCTTCTTCTTTGTATCTTGCTCCACCTTCTCTAGAGAAGGGGGACATCTTATATGGACAAGCAGTATATACATATATATTATATCTAGATTTCTTTTGTCTATCATGTTTTCAATTGTTCTCCTCTTGCTTCGCTCATGGTCCAACAGTATCTCCCAAGGAGGTAGCAACACTGTGCTTAGGAGAAGTCCTACTCATCTATACACGAGCCCTCGCAGCGTCCAGGTAGAGGCCATCATAGCACATTCCAACATCTCTCAAGGTAAAGGCCGACTCACTGGTGCAGATCCCCGAGATTGGGCATTGGCAACAACATGATGGCGACCATCAAGGCTACATAGGTCACCCCACATCTGGCATGTGGAGTCCTCGATGACCATTTGTGCTGTGGCCAGGAGAATGCATCGGGCTGGTTGAGAGAGGCTAATGGGGTAGAGAGCTACCCCGGATGCCACAATCGGCCCCTGCTTCACCTATCCAAGGGAATGACACAAACACAAATAGAGGTATGAAGAACCCTTAGCATGTCCTGACAGAATTCCAGGTGGGAAACATGTGGGAATGAGCAACACCTAGACAGGGGACCTGGCCGGCAATGACCTATGACACAGAGTGGACGGATGGCAAGACGATGAAAGCCTTCCACCCCCTCTCAATGTAGGGCTACGATGAGCCCTCACACCGGAGAGTCGAACCCATGTTCGACGAGTTACCTTGAGGTGAAAGAACCCCAAGTGAGAGAAGGTCAACGCTAAAAGCAAAAACCTCGAGATGACAACATCAATGCAGGTAGCAATAGGGGACAAGAGCCAAAGTCCTGCGTGGACCATTGCTACGAGGGACGCAAGTTAGGAAACCCATGGCCACCATCATCGACCAAGGTAAGGCGGGTGGATCCTGGATGCCCATAAAAGGGGAGGAAGAGCCTCATTGGAAGGCCTCCGTAGGGAGGGGCACCAATTACCGACAAAGCAACCTCTGCACTAGGAGTTCCACTGGTCAGATGATGCAACAGGCCAGAATGAGTACCAAGATGATGACTCAGGCTCCAAAAGGCCGGGCTACCACATGGGAAGACCACCTGTGTTAAGGCAAAAGACATCAATGAGTTGATAGACTGGAGGAGGTACTAGCAAGGGGGGCCACACAGTGGTTTACTCTGGGCAAGGGATGAGGGATTCCATCCTAGGGCGAGGGAAATATGCCCAAGTGATGAGACCGTATCAACCACGCAAGAAGGCAACTGGGACATCAATGAGTTGATAGGCTGGGAGGAGGTACCAGCAAGGGGGCCACATAGTGGTCACTATGGGCAAGGGATGAGGTGATTCCATCCCAGGGCAAGGGAAATATGCTCGAGTGAGTGAGACTGTACCGACCACATAATGGGATTCCACAAAGGAGTATAGCAAAGCCACAACCACCACGAGATGAGGGGATACCGTCTCAGGGCAAGGGAATCTGCCTTGACAACCACAACCTTTTTGACACTGCAAGGGGATTTCGCAAGGTCACATGGTCTTGCCGAGCCACCCGTTGGACAAGGGAATACTATCCAACAGAGGTATGCCGCACCACCAGCCATCAGGTTGGTCCTGCGAAGGGGGCCCTCGAGGGATAGCCGGGAGGAGCCCATCCTCATCACCACCTCAATCAAAGGGTGGGGGGCAAGGGAGGAAAAAGGTACCCATAGGATACCGGGCATGGACTACAGCACATCCAAAGTGGAGGATCCAAATCAGAGCACCTCCTAGGCTCAATGGGACGCCATGGGAATCGATTCGGTGACCTTACTAGCCTACATGCTCCATCGAATGTAGGAGAGCACAATGACATTGCCCTTACTTGCATTTCAAGAAGTGAGGGGGTGAAGACACCGACCAACATGTACACAAGTTTGAGCAGGTGTGCAAGTTGGGAAGTGTATTAAGTGACAATCACAAGAAGCTGAGTGCGTTTGCATGTACTCTAGGCAAAAAGGCACATGCCTGGTGGATGTGATTCCACAAGGCAAACAAGGGACCTTACTAGGAAACCGCACGGAAGGCGTTTTTTAATACTTTTTGGGAGGAAAAGAGTGAGGAAGAGGTAATCCATAAACTAACTAGCTTGAAATAGAAAACGAGAGAGTCGGTCGACGAATACACGGTTCGCATGTTGGAGTACATTGCCCAGCTAAGGGATGCCCCTGTCAACCTGACCAAGAAGATGTGGTACATAAATGGATTGCGACCAAAGATCCGCAAGTGGATTGGGTTGGACGACAACTAGATGTTTGACAAGTTACTCCAGCACACCAAGAAAGCAGAAAAGCGGGAAGCCGAGAGACGTTAGGAGAAGAAGACACAAGACAAATCAAACACAGAGGGGGTGAATAACACCATCACAAACGAGGAGAACCTCTCGGACGTTCCAAAGCCTATCAGAAAGGAGAGGCGGTTGGGAGCCAAAGAGCATATACAGCCACAACAAGGGAAAGTCTACATGGAGGCAACACGGAAGGAGGACTTAACTGCAACACTGGCCCAACTAAGATACACCACACGCGGGGATAAGTATTGTTGGGTATATAACATCCATGGGTCCCACACACAAACGATTGCTATTGACTGGTCGAGATCATGAGGAACATGCTACCTTAGGCAGCCGCATTAGTGGTGAAACAAAAGGTAGAGGGGGACACAAAGAGCTAGAAGAGCTATGGGCACATAACGAATGAGAACGACCAACCTCTCAAAAGGTCATGCAATCAAAGGTCCCGTTCTTGGGAGTGGCAGTCCTACTGACCAAGGTACAACAATAGGGATAGGTGGCTGAAACATTGGGAGATGACTTGAGCTCTATGCGGAGGCTAGCACCCACTTTACCGATGCTCTTGGGTATTGTTAATTAAACCCATGCTGAAAACACAAGCACCTGACACCACAAGGGCGGCAAATGGACAGACCCCGACACCAATCCCCATGTCGTGGGCCAACTAGGTAACGGCCAAGACTGAACAGCAGGAAGAACACGACACCACATGCTCCTCTAATGGAAGAAATGAGATGTCCGCACGTTTGTAGAACCAAGGAAAAGGGGAGGCATTGCAAGAAGGAACGAGTAGCACAACCCTCAAGGTTGAGGTAGTGGGAAAGGAAGCATTCCAAAGTGCCAAGTGCTCTAGGGCCGGCAGAGCCCAACTAGAGTCGAGGATCAAGGGGAACCACACGGAGGCAGAAACACCCCGTAGTCATAGCATAGGAGAGGCCAAGGCATTGATGGGACAAGGGGCGCCATTCATTCCAGTTGTGCTATGCTGGCTCGGCCATAGGGATCAGTCAGGCCCTGGCCAAGAAGCACAATGACTACAATGGATTTCGTGAACGATGTACCAACCATTTTAGTTCAAATGGCAGGCCACACAATTAGCAACATAATCATAAACGAAGGGTCGTAGTGAACATCATGTCAATGGAACTCTATCATGAGTTGGGTATGTCAACCCCAGAGCCTACTCCCTTCCACGTACGCATGGCAAACCAAGCTGAGGTAACACTCAAGAGTATTCTAAGGGCAGTGGAAGTCAAGATCCAAAATGTCACATTTTGGATAAATATCATTGTCCTTGACATACACACTGAAGGGGGAATTGACATGCTTCTTGGTTGCCACTGTCTTAGGGGCGCGAAGGTGCAGCATAATTAGGAACACTAGCAAGTAAGATTCTGCACCAGGAGGGGACTAATATTCTTGTCAACAAAGCAAGTTTGGGCACCCCACAGCAATTTCAAGCACTAGAACACTACGCACCAGGTAGGAGAGGAGGACTGGACGACGGCAAAGTGACGGCCTTCCGCACCCACCCACAAGGCTCACCCCATGTAAGTCAAGAGGGTCCCCACCATGGCAGGCACCACATGGGCAAATCGAGGGCCACAAGGGAATTTCCAAAGCCTAAAGCAATACAAACACATCACATGAGGGACCGAATCTAACCACCTTCACAATTCTGGAGGAGCCACCTAGATGCACCACAGTTGGACAACAGTGCCACCTAAGCAGGTCTGACCCAAGCCCCGTAGTAGACTTAACCAGCAACCCCATACCAGCCCCAACCTCGACTAAGAATACCCACAACCACAGCTGATCAGAGATCAGCTATGAAAGCCAATGAGGGAGGACCTCCAACGGGGACATTGGTCATCAGGGACTCCACATGCCAAGTGTGGTGGTTGTATGATGTCTTGGTGAGTCGGACTTACCCTAGGGAGCACTGGATGGTGTGAGATGGCCTCTACCCGAATGCCGCAAGGGTCCGTGTACATGTGAGAAGTTCTCCTAGGTGGGTGTTTTTCTCGCTCTGACTGTATGTTGTCGGATTAGGAGTAGGGCATAGAAGGATAATTGGAGAAGGTGGTGGACAGAAGGAGTAAATATATATATATATATTGCCTGAGCTGCCCCAAAAAAGGTGGAGCAAGATACAAAGAAAAAGACAGACTAGAAGGACCTTAATCCACTACAAGCCCTCTTGCTTATATAGGGTCAGCTAGTGCTAGACCTTAGGTACAGGTGGCATGCTCCCACTGGTCTGCTGCCCTGTGCCAACGTCCTGCCTTTAGCATTTATGTGCCTTCCTCACGCGTGTTGTCCTGAGTACCTTGGTAGTTGATCGATCCGGACGATCGGATCTACGCCTAGTTTAAGCGTCGACTAACAGCTGTTGTTGTTAGTCCGTACATGCGGCACCCTCACCACTCGGCCACTCCATCCCATCGCTTGTTCATGCCGACTGGCGGTTTGAGGGTGGTCAAATCATCGTCAACCAGATGCTCAGACTTATTCATTGGCACATTCTCGGGCCATGCGCTCCCTTACCTTAAGTCATGGTAGAATGGTCGCAGTATGTGGGGGCTTCGCTCTCCACTGCGGCTAGCTTTTGCTTCAAAGCAACAATCGCATCATGCAGCTCAGTAGCCTTTCGTAGCTCTGTCTGAAACCCTACCTCTTGTTGCTCCTAAGTGTGTTTCACTTGAGCCTCTAGCTCCCGAATTCACTCGTGTGAGCACTGTAGCTCTTGCTCCCTTGTTGCAAGTAGTTGGGCTTGTCGGTGGGTGTACTTTGCTAACTCGGTGGTAGTGGTCCGAGGTGATTTCTGATCCTTGGATGGGTTGTGCTCCCTCCCTTGTCCCGGTTGTAATGCGACGTTCGCTCTTGGCTATCTGGGTGGGGGTTCCTCTTGACTGGCCACAATTGTAGTTTTGGTTAATGTGTGTTGAGTTGTGTGTTGGTGCAACTCCTCCCTGACCGCCGCCAATTCTGCTCAGGCTTCCTTGAACTCCCTACTTCTTTGCTCGATCCAAGTCTTGAGTTCGTGAGTTTGTCATTCTTTGTTCGCTATGACCTGGCTGCAGGTGTGTTGGTGTTGGTCTATGAACCTCTAGAGGGCATCATTCTCACCCTATAACCGATTGATTTTTGTTGCTAACTTGCCCCAGAGTTCCCCGGCGTCCTTCCTTCTCTTTACAGCTACCTTACATAGTAGGGCTGCTTGGCAGAGCAATTCCATAGCTTCCTTGGCTTCCTCCCATGCGCCTACCATCGCTCTTGTGAGCTTACTTATTATGGCATCATGTTCCTTTCCCACGACTGGGAGATCGAGGTGTTATACACTGCCATTACTTCCTTCAGCTGGTTGAAGGCCTTTGCAATCTTGAGGTAAGTCGATGAGGCCCACTGACCGTCTACATGATAGGTATCCTTTTACTCTTCTTCAAACTTGGCCTCCATTCCCTCCTTGTCTAGCCCAGTAGGTCGTCCGGGTACCTTTGATGGGAATTCCAGGGTCCCATTGCTAGAGGTATCACTTGTATGGGTTCTATCGTTCGGTTCTTGGGTGGTTCTAGGTCATGAGAGAGGTTGTCCCTTGCCTGCTTCTTTGACGACTCCAGGGGTTTTGACTGTTCCCTTTGGTTGCCATGACTTGTTTCGCTCCACTCTCCCTCCCTTGTCTGGGGTTGTGCCGGTATCGAAGTCGTAGTTCGGCCAATCACACCGACGGTCATGATACTGATATGGCCGGCCGTGGAAAGCTTCCTCTTGGACCCAATCCAAACTCTGTATATTCCATTAGTTAGAGCCGGAACCAAGTACTGCTTGAGGCAGTCTGCCCAATTCATTGCGACTCCTTCCTAGGGCCTGTAGAGGCCGTTTGCCAAACACCTAGTGATTTGTCTCCTCGTACTTCTTGTGAACAAGAAGGCTATCAATGCTACAAACTCGGCCGCTTCCTCTCTCTCCTATATGCCCCATAACACCCCTTTCCTTGTGGTGGCGGACCTCTGTGGCTCCGTCTTTGATAATTCTCCTATTGCAAAGCCATCCTCGGTAGTCAGAATACTATGCAAGTTGTAACTAAAATGGGCATGGCTATAGTCCCATTTCCTAATAATTAGCAATTTTAGCTATTTAATTAGCATTTTCTAATATTAAAGGAATATTCTTTAGAATATATGTTTGAAAAGAGAATATTCTTTAGAATATTCTATTTTGTATTCTACCCTTTAATAAATTATAGCATTCATTGAACAAAAATTAATAACATTATAAAAGTAGAAGGTATTAAATTATATAATATATTGCCTAATATAACAATTAAGGAAGAGCATAAGAGGTACATTATATAAATATTGATGTTGTTATTAAAATATTAATATTTAAATATAACATTATTAATTAAAAATTTGTAGTAGTAATAATATATATATAAAATCCTATAATAATATAGTCAATCTTCCATATCATTTTTTAAATTTATATAGTTAAGTATACAATTTGGTACTATTATTAAAGAGTTTATAATAATTATGAATATTAAATATATGATATTTTATAATTTTGTAATTGCTTTAAGCTTCAGAAAACATACATTCCCTTGCAGTTTTGTTAATCGTGACTTTATCAACGCTTCTTGACATCCACCCATATCGAATGGATTTAACATTTATAAAACATGCTGGGTCTTTTTGATTGGGAGACCATGTTTTCTCTAGGCATCCATTATATCTTTCGCTCTCCTTCTCGTGTCGCCTTTTTTGTGGTTTGAACCATGCAACCTTAACAATACTATTTTTTGTGATTACTTCAGGTGTGTCGATAATTTGACCCATCCAAATAGGCTGATTATATGACGCATCTGGAGTAATGAGAACCATCATTAGTTTTTGAAGATCCTTGCAACAATCAAAGTATGCTTTAGGTTTTTGGTTCCTTTGTCCAACAAAGTGTGGGGTTTGCACTTCCACATCACTACTGGCTTCTATGTCGTCTGTGCTCAGTGATGTCATTTCAATCTCCTCTCGCCACCTTGTTTTAGGCCAGAAAGGGTGTTGCAATTCTGTACTTGTGACAGTAGGCCCTTCCAACTCTCGAACAACAGTCTCCCAATAGTCGACCACATGCTTATATAGTTCTGAGTAACCAGTTGCCTTATCAGAATTCTTTGGCATCGATTTTTGAACCCATGCCACATATTTTTTGATGCCATCAATAATAACCTCTTGTTCCTTGAGCTGGGCACTCAATGGAATAGGGTCTGGTTGTCCTTCTGGGAGAAGTGGCTTTCCATCCTCTCCACTTTTGAAGAGCATTAAGCCCTCTTTCGGTAACCACTCCTGCTCTGATGGCCGTAACTTGTACTGCATAATAGGTATACCATCTCGTATGGAGAAAAAGAATTGTAGCGGCACAAGGTGACCAACTAAAGAATCACTCCCTTCTTTTATATACTCCTTGAGAAATTTTTTGAAGTCTGGCACCTCAGTCACAAGCAAAGCACAACTTTTTTTGGAGATGCAATTTTCAAAAAGATTCATCATATGCGGTAAGGTAAGTGCACTTGTCCTTTTTGTAGAGTTGGAGACCTTGCTGAAGAACGCATCAATATCTTCATGAGTGTGACCAACCATAAGGAAACTGAGCGTGATTGTTTCAAACACACCTTTGGCAACAAGCATTGACAAGTATGCTAGCACATATCTAGAAAATAAAAGTAAGTATGAGCTTGAGAAACCCTTAAGTAAAATGATTTACCTATTTTTGTTCTCGCCTGCACAATTATCCATCTGTAAAAGCAAATGACGAGGAAGCTTATTTGATGTTGAGGACACATGTACACTATTTGAGCTAGATCCCTCCACTGAACCTGAACTCTCAACAGGGCCATTTTTTTTGTGCAGGTTGCTGACAATGCCTCTCATATTCCCAAGTAGCCTCAAGTGCAGTGTGTTCATGAGAGCATTATGTAAAGGTTGAAGGTGTTGTTTCTTCACTTTGAGATCACTGATAGGACTTGTCTGTGAGTGGGCTTCAAGGTTTCTGAAACACATGGCTAACGACCCAATAGTGAAATTGGAGTCGCTAGACCAATGTGGAAGTGAAAAGTGTCCATATGACTCACAACCGTGTCCATGTGTTAGCACACCTGTCAATGAAATCGGAAGTTTCATGACATTTCCAAGGCACTTTGGTGTTGCAAAGAGCTTTGGAATGCTGGTCTTTGAATGATCCATCTTGTCATGGATCAAGCACAGGTACTCTGATGGGCGTGACACAGAAAGCATGCGGTGTGCATAGTACTGAGACCGGCAAGTTTGTTGTGCAATCATGTGGGCCTCCATCTTCCTTTGAATGGTAGTGATCTCCACCAAGGTTTTTGCACAAGCCTCTGCAGCCTTCAATGATGTACAAGTGTCACACTTGGAAAAGCTAGAGTGTTTTGCAATCTCCACATCCTTAAAATGAGTATTCCATATGTTGTTGAAGGTACCAGTGCAGATTGCTTGGAGCCCCATCAAACTGAGGCACTTGTTCACATGTTCACACAGCTTCAATTGAGTGTAGATTGAAGGCAAAACCTTGAGATTTTCCCTGACCCCTGCATTTGTGGTTCGGCATTTGTGAGGCATCCTGTCTGCATTTGCTTCCACAAAAGCCTTGAGTATCTCTATGGCTGCCATGATGTG